>SNQJ01S0192986.1:0-17808 GCA_010110895.2 Picea sitchensis | reverse complement strand
CTCATCTTGGAAAATCTTCCAATTTTCTTCCAGAAAGATAACCTCTTCTTTCTTAATCAGTGTATCTACCTTCTGTGCTACGTTGCTCATTTCTTTGAGCTTTCTTCTTTTCTCTATTCATCTGTGATTTTCCATCTCCTCTCTCTTGTTTCACATAATCACTTCTTTTCCTCTACCTCTCTCCATTCCTTGGGCTCTCTACTGAATCCTACATATCTAACATGCAATCCACCCTTTTTCAATCTCAAGGGGTAGTTTGTGGTATGTTCTTGTTAACAATTCAATTGGCCATTCTTTCATTACTAGCCAACCATCCTTATTACCTTCTCTTTAATGTTCATGTGGTATCTTCCATGAATCTAGTGCTTTGGTGGTGAAATCATCATGTTTATAATAATAGACAAGCTTGTTGTAAGCTTCCTATTTTCTTCTTCATTGATGCATCTTTGTCTTTATTTCACTAACCATCTCATCACCTCTTCGTCATCAATTTCCTCTAATGTGTCATGGCCAATACTTATCAAACATGGTCCCTCTCAGTCAACAGCTTGTTGTTTGTATTAAATCAAAACACAATTACATGACTCAAATTATTAACATATAAGGTCTGTGCACAATTACAAAATTTTGGGATAAAACAGAGTGTTATACAATTTTGAAACAATAAATGTTATTGTACGTTATGTCGTTTAATGTATCGATGCTTTACCTCAACATTTCATATTCAGACATTATAATTAATGGGAACCACATGTATCACTCCCTCAAATGAATCAATTTCTATATATTATAAAATCTATATAGCAATTTCATAAGAATACAGTGCAATGATATCTATATATTTCAATTAATTGTTTTTTTAACAAATTTGCAATTAGTCATTTCAAAATTAAATATTTTTTACAATAATATTGTTTTATATTTTTGTTATTGCATTTTTATATAATAATTTCATTAATGTGTTATCCAACAAATTACACCCTACATATTTGTAACATTGTAAATCATCCTCATATTAATTATTTAGCAATGCAACATTTTATTAAATATTCAACAATGACATAAAATAAGAAACCCATTTTATTATATATGAATAAGAGACCCATTGTCATACAAAAAGGGATAAATGTAAAGTTCCACAATAATTGAATTGCAACCAATATTTAGTTGTTACACTTATTGGTAATATATCCTCATTCATTTGGGGAAATATGTAAAGTACATTAAACAAAATCCCTAATTTTCATAGACAAGTATTCCAAAACATACAACTCATGCACATTCAACTATATTGATTGTCATTCATTAGTTTCACTATTGTCATTGCTCAAGCCATGTGCATTCCTCATTTATTCATCATTTGTAATCAATATTGCAATTTGGTTATTTAACCTAATGTTTTTTTTTTTTTTTTTTAGCCATTTTTGTATAGTTTTGCCCCTTCATATTCAATCTACAAACATAGAAATAACCTAATAAGTATATTTACATTTATATATATAGTAGAATATGCATGATTGCATAAATAAAACATACCTTAGCACCAAGTATTTCATAAACAATACACATTATTTTCAAGCCATGCTTCATGCATTCTCTTAAAATCTCCTATGTTGATTGCATTCCATACTTTGTTTCCATTGCTTGGATATGTCATGACAAAGCACAAATAATAATTACTATATATATATATATATATATATATATATATTGTTTCCATTAATTGTAAAACAAGAGAAGTTAAACAACATCGCTACTTACAAATTTTTCAATTAAACTTTCATACTCAACATATACTCACAACCCATACTTAACCCAATGTTTATCAATCCATGGGTTGGTTACTCTTTGTAGGCTAACACCTATTAGTAGACATCCATGGAGAAGTGTAAGTAATTCTTTATTTAAATATAAAGACTACAACAAACATGAAATAGTAATAAAGGAAGAAAACCTAAATACTAATAAAGTTTGTGATCAACCCTTTTATCCCTCATCGTCTTATCTTATGTGTTGCATGGGTTCTATTTTTTTTTCTTTTCCTAAGAAAACAATTGAAAAATTAGTATTTCAATGCAGATAACAAATTTATTCTTTTATTTACATAAAAGAATAAATGAATGGTAGCATACCTCTAATGCACATTGTAGTTGGATGGATCTCCTCCTCAAGATGCAATTTTGTTCATTTATTTTACCATCTCGTTGTACATTTTTTTGGACATCTCTATTGACATGTCTTGGTTTTCCCTTGTTTGTCCCTTAGAATTTCAAAATCTCCCCATAAAAAACCTAAGAATCATCATCATATATAAAATTAGTAATAATTTTTTTACAGAATAAGATAATGATGCATTAAGACATGGTGGTTTCCATATAATAAACTTGTATTATTTTTGTTTTAAAACCCAATAATGGTTCTCTTTGTAAGAAAATGCATATGTTGCTTATCTATGTAAAATGCAATAATCGGCCAATCATTGAAATTTTTTTCTTTAATATTATTTCTAATTTAAATTTTATGAGGTGTTATTGGACATAAAATATGCATCGATTGTCTTCCTATGTATAGAGCACACACTGCTAACTATGAAGGAGTTTAAAACAAAATTTAACAACAAGACGGTTTGGGATCCACTGTAATGAATGATTTAATTGCAACTTATAGGAACCATCAATATATAAACAATCAAACTCTATTAAAACTTTTTCCTTAAAAAATCTCCTTGTTAAATATAGAAAGAGAAAACAAAAATAGTGAGGAAATTAGGATTTCAAATATCGAAGGTAACTATGAAACCCTCCTTTTTTTATGTTTGGAAATGCACTAAAAATTGTTTGAATCACAAATAAGAGAAAGAATATGATTAATAGAATGAAATCACATACATGAAATTTCTCCTCTGCATATCTTTATGTGACCTACACTAATCCCCGAATTTGACTCTAAAAAATTCCACCTACTCTGAAGTCTTTGCTAATAAATATTTGTTGCACAAATACCCCTTCTAAATTTTTGTAAAAAGAATGAATAGGGTTTTCATTTATAAAACACAAAAACTCAATTCGTGACTCCATTTTTTTCTTGTATATTTTGGTGCCTTTATGTTAAATGCATGCGCTATTTTTTTTTAAACTTACATTTCTGTTCCACTATACAATGAGTACCGCATCGGTGCAGTGTGTAGATATAATGCATTGATTTTTTTTCATTATAAATTTGAATGCGCTAATAGTAAGCACACATTATTTTTATAACTTGATTCAATCGATGTGTTATACAATTAGAAACACATTGGTGTGGTGTGTAAGTAATAACACTCTGTAAAACAATTTGATTTGTAAAATACAAATGAAAACATATGCATTTAATTTTTAAATAGGTTTTTCTTTGAGGAGGATATAATGAAGGTTAGTCTTCGGTGCTTCTCTCAAATAAACTCACCATTGCATTTGGTTTATCCATATGCACCATCGCATATTTATATGATTAAGAAGACCATTAATTTATAAAGTTATTCAAAATTTTTGTTTGAAGTTAGATTGTTCTATGCTCCTCCCAAGGTGATGATTTTGTCTCAAATCTAGGAAAAAATAATTATAATATCAAATTGTCAATTCTTCTGCTATTATATCTCATTCCATATCGTCAGAAGTCCTTCAAGTCCTATCATGCCGATTGTAGTACATTTAGATTTATTTTATAATTTATTTCATTCCATTGAATTTATGTTATGTATGTGGGTGTAGTTGAATAATTGTTCATTTGATATTTGTAGGATTAAGATTCATGATTGAGTTCAGATACTCAAGATATTCCAACAGTCCCAAAATTTCACAAGCTATTATAAGGAGAAAGATACTGCAATCATATGTTTGATGAGAATGGACAATTTCTTTACCCTACAAATCGTAACATTCCATCTTCCAACAACCAACTTGGGTCAACGATATTACACCTGAATTGGATCTCTTTATGTAGACAACCCATAGGGCATAAGAAAAATGATTGAGTAATTGTATTTCTTGATTTTAAATGGAACTAATGTTAATGTATTTCTTAAAGTGATTGGTATAATGTTTGAACATATTACAAGCATTGTGTTACTAATATTATTGTTGGAAATGCTCAATATTTTGCATTTATTAGGATTATGATGATGATCTTGTCCACCATCTATCATTGCACCCCACTATGATTTTAAGTTATGAGATTAGTACTAAATGGGAACAACTCAAAGAAGAAAGATACTGAGAATGGCTCAAATGACTGCTATTCAATTCTCTATTGTGCCCTAAGTCACCAATTCAAAACTTGTATAGTAACACCAGTTCTTCAAGCATGTTAGACAAAGGAAATGATATAGAGGTTGGTATGAATGATTTATTATGGGATGCCCAAGGCATGGAGGGGATGACGTTGATATCATAGATACCTTCTTCTCGAAAGCCTCGAGTTGTTGATTGTCGAGTTCTCCTACTTGTGTGACATGGGGTCAATTCCCATTTTCTACCTCTATAACCTCCAGGGTGGTCCACACATCCTGCAAGCATGGGGCATGGTTAAATTGAGGTGAGAATCAAACTTGAGACCTCCTTTTACATACTCTTCCATTTACATGACACTTTCCAATCGATATACACCCCTGCAACATTTTTTAAATTTGAAGGACATGGGGTGGGCTTTGACCCAATTATGTGCATGGGTCATGATACCATTTGTTATAGTATCTCTCGGTGCAAACACACGTTCGACCACTACTCATGGTGCCCCATGGCTCCAAGTAAAGCCTCGAATTGAACCTTGTCCAACAATGTTTCATCTTCTTTATGAAGGAACATATCATCAAATAAAGAAACACACATATTAGGAAAGATCTTATTGCTTCAAATACTCTAAGAGATAGGCATTGGCCAAGAAAAAGAAAACTAAAGGAGAGGTTGGTCCCTCTTGGTCTTTAAAGAAGGTGATGTCTAATGGATTTTGAATAAAGATAATATTTATATGGAGAAGGATGTTATAATACGTGAAGGCACCCGCTTATATGTGTTGACTCTATGATGTTGCTTCATTGTAGAAGGTAATTTTTTAGGGTTGAAATCACATGACTATGTGAACCTTCTAAGTGTATGTATGTTGAATACATGATTCTTCTTCTATATTGACATCGGTAAAAGTATGTTATGCACTCATAGTTTTATGGAAATCAATGGTGTGTGTTTCTATTTTGTAGTGTCATTATAATTTGTTCATGCATGGTTGTGTGAACCATGAATTACCCTAGGACTTATGGCATTCCATATCAAAATAATTTGCATTTGTATGTTGATCACATCAAAGGAGATTCATATGGATAGTATTCCATGGTGGCATCGATAAATAGCTGAGATTGTTTGTATGTTTGAGAAGGAACTAACGACGAGTTTCATGAAATTATAGGTTCATATTCTAATTCACCTACCCAATGAGGTTGAATTATATGGGGTTCTCTCATGTCATTGGCTGTTCTTCTTAGAGAGGTAAATGGAAAAATTGAAGGGGTTTGTTTGACAAAATAAAAATACAAAGGACTCTATGGTAGAAGGGTACATAGTATATGAGTTGTTCTATTATGCCAGTGAATATATCAAGAATATTGATGACATAGTAGGGGGATTGTTTTGACGACCATCAAGATGACTAAAAGAGGCACTTGATAAATAGTAAGTCTATTATATTTTTCAATTTTGCAAAGATAAGTTATTTATGTTGAAGTTGATAATATATATTTGATCCCATGCTATTTGTTTTGAATTTTTGTATACAACAATGAATTTAGAAATTGATTCCATCAATACATCTTTTTTGTTTGCTGATCATATATTTGATCTCATGCTTTTCATTTTGAATTTATCTATAAATTAGTGAATTTAGAAATTAATGCCATCAATAAATTTGTTCTTTACAACGTGGGGGCAAAATGACCCATGGTCACGTTGTATGAAGAGAAAATAAGGAAATGGGACAATGAGAGGAAATCATTCAGAAATTTGAAAGGTAGAATCATTTATTATCCTAATCATTTAAAATAAACTATGAAAAAATATGTCCCAACAATCAGTTGACCAGATACAAGATAAATATGTGGTGTTCAGTCATAACCCACCTAGAGAAGATATGAGTGCAAATAACCTATAATAATAACCTCTTTGAGTATCAAGTTATATTTCTAATACTTCAAATTTGAATTGTAACATGTGTTATTTTCTTATTAATGCTTCAATTATTAGAAATATGACACCGGCCCTTGTTCACATTTTACAAATGTATTTGTTCTCATTATGTTATCAAATGAAGTTGTCAAGGGTTGCAACAAGCACAAGAAACAACCATGAGCAAAAGAAAAACATTTAGAGAAGTCTATTTTGGGCTGAAATACAAGCAATGGTCGAGTTAATTTTTCAACGTAGCGGAGGTCCTGTGAGCGCTTCAAATCTCATTGGCTCGCTTTGTATTCAAAGATGTCAAAATTGGCGCAAGGATTAGTGACTATACGTGGTCCATAAGTAAATATGATCCATTGAAGGCTAAGAAAACCTGTCGGCAGATATCTCACTTCTGGAATTCGACACTTCCGAGGGATTGTATGAGCAAGGTGAGAAAACTCCTCAAGCCCTAACTCCCGAAGTAAATCTTGGTTATCCAAATCAAGAGGCCACGTCACCAGATCTCTCACTCTGTGAATTTTGCACTTTGGAGGATTGCATGAGAAATAAATAAAGGAATCTCACCCAAAGGCCAGAAGCCCCGAAGTTACGTATGATTGACACATCGTTGTCAGCCCAACCACCTCAAGTGAGTTTTTCAACTCAACATTTGGCGCTCATCCATGGAGACAATTGGCTTCCATCTAGCCCTAACAAGTTTCACTCTTATTTTCATGACACATCATCATAGTGACACTGGCTTCACCACAAGATCTAGAGATCATCCTCCGTGAGGTGTTATTGTTCAAACGTCAAAAGTATCATCCCCAACATAGATAGAAGGATCCTAGAGTTGGTAAGTGGTTAAAATTTAGCAGAGGCACCTAGATCAACGACCACATTTCATTGCAGGGAAGAAACATGATTGAATGATAAAATTCCTGAGCGGTCCCACAATTGAAATCATGGTATGGCGAAGGCCGTGTGTATGAATGTGGTGAATCAAGAGGCTCAAACCCAAGGTGAATCCAAACCACCTTGGACGACCAAGCAATCAAATTCTTAAGTATAACTTAATAAATCTGAGAGTAGCATGTGTTCTCCCCTTAGGCATTAAGCCTCACCCCAATATCGAGAAGGATTCAGTTAATGAACAAGGAATTGTAGTTGAAGCCTCAACTCAATACATAAATAGGAAACTTGGAAGCTACGACCGAGGAGACAGAGTTGTCACTCTGAGGTACCATGATGGATGGTTTCTTTTTGCAGGCCCATACTGATCTAATATTGTGTATGAAAGGAGGAAACACACATATTCTGATAGAAAGATGAATAGAGGAAAGATTTAAATGAGATGGTAAGATCATACTCCTGACAGTTGTCGATTGATCATATTATAAATAGATCAGTTTATAATTTTTTTTTTGGGGGGGGGTGTTTTTTTCAAAGGATGGAGAGTTGAGAGAGTTTTTAGGAGAAGGGATCTATATTTTTCATTTGTAAGCCTGAAAAGGCATGGATTGTAAATATTATGATATTAAATGTTCCTTTGAGTTGTTTTTATCGTGATTGTCTTTGTTCCGCTTTGTCTAGATGTAATCTCTTTGATCTATGGATTCATGAGGCGATAGAGGATCTATTGTCATATTTCCCATGTTTCATCCTTGTTTATTAATTGGGTTGGTTGTCATTGATTTCAAACCCTGAAGAATGTCCGGGTAGTAATTTTGGTAGCACAAAGGTTTGAGTAATGAACCCAATTTTGTTTGATGTAATAATGGTATGAGTTTTGATATATTTAGTGTAAGTGACTATTCTAGATGAATAGTGCTACGGATGGTAAGAGGATATGCAAAAACACGTGAGAAGAAGTTACAACAGTTTGAATCTTTGAGAACTGAAGCGGAATGTTACAAATGTAACAACTTTGGAGTATTATGGCCAAAGATTGTAATGACGGTCCCTCCCTGCAGAACCACAATAGAACAATAACAACAAAATCAGAACCCTCGGCATGATACGTGATAGGGAAAAGAAGAATCAATATAGCAATGAAGAATGCACACCTCTCATGCCAAGTAGAAGAACTAAGCTATATGTTGACATTGGTTTTTCAAAACACATGACATGTGATAACGACAAGTTTCTTACATTAAGAAAGGAAAGAGATGGATCAGTCTCCTTCGAAATGATGATTCAACTAAAATCATTGGAAAAGGCATAGTCTAATGGGGAACAAGAATACCAATGAAGAAAATGTTCTAATTAGTAGAAGATATGAAACATAATCTCTAAGTGTGAGTCAAATGTGTGACTAAGCTACAGAAAGTTACTGATTCACAAAATTGTTAGATAAGAAATTAAGGTTCGGAAAATTGATTGCAACAACTACTTGTGAACTTCAAGCAACATATATGTATTAAGGATTTTGGAAATGAAAAGTGTTGCTTAGGAAAGGAAGATGAAAGTTTGCTATGGCACAAAAAGAATGGGTCACATACATTTTGATAACCTTGTAAAGTCAACAAAAGGGAAGTATTTAGAGAAAATCCCTGCATCATGAAACCAACCAACACTTTATGAAAGCATTGTCAACAAGGAATGAAAACAAAGACTGTAAGTTTAAATCAAAAGAATATTCCAATGACAAGACCACTAGAAATTGTGCATACCGACCTATTTGGACCAAATACAACAAAGGGTTTAAAAGGTGAGAAATACTTTACATATGCTAGTTTATGATTATACAAGAATGACTCCACTTTGCTTTCTCAGAATAAGTCAAGCTTTTTGAAAAATCCCAAGGCTCATGTATGAAATGGTTGAAAATGGAATGGATTCAAAATCAAATGCTTGAGATCTTATAATGGAGGAGAGATCACTTCAAAATAATTTATGGACTACTACGATATATGGAATAAAAAGGTAATTCTATGTTGTTAGGACACCTCAACAAAAATGGAGTTCTTGGAAAGAAAGAAAGACAAGATAGGAAATCAACAATGCTAATGGATTCCAAATTGACAGATATATTTTGGACATTACGTAATGCATAACAAAGTAGGGTTCACATTCAAAACGGAGTAATTCTCAAGAAACACCGACAAAAATCCCTATGAGCTATGGAAAGGAAGACCAACAAATATGAAGAACTTCAGAAGTTTTGGAAGCAAATGCTACATCAAAAGAGAAGATGGAAGAATGGGAGTTTGACTCGGGTGGACAAAGAAGTACTTGTTGTTTACTCATATCGAAAGAATACAAGTGTTACAACCTGATATTGAACAAAGTTGTGGAAAGAATCAACGCAACAATTGATGAACAGGTAGACAAGAATTAAAGGTTAAAGATGAATCAATAGAATAGCTTTTAAATGAAGAAGAAGTAGAAGATGAAAAAGAAGTAGAAGGGGAAGATGAAGAGGATCCCACAGAAGGAAGAACAAGTTCAGCAAGTACCTCCAAAGACACCTAGCAGATGAGTACGAAGAATCATCCTTCCGACGATTATCTGAAACAAAGGATGAAGGAGTTGAGACTAGAAGAAGAATATGTTCACGAAAACAAACACACCTAACACTCACCCAGCTAATTGAACTTCAACCCTTGAAGAGGCCAACAAGGATGAATTTTGGAATAAGGCCAAGGATGAAGAATTGGATCAAATAGAGAAAAAATGACACACTTGGGAATTGGTTCAAAGACCAAAGGATAAGAATATGATCAACACAAAGTGGGTATACAAGAATAAATTGAATGAATATGGACAAAGTTACAAGGAACAAATCTAGATTGGTGTAAAGGATATGCACGAAGAAGGAATCAACTTTGAGGAGACATTTTCCTGGGCCATTTAATGGGAGCAATCTGATTGCTTTTTAGCTTATGCATGCTCCAAAAATATTAAAGTGTATCGATGGACGTAAAATCAACTTTCCTCGAATGGGGAACTTGAAGAAGAAGTCTACGCTGAACAACCAAAAGGATTTCCACTATCGAGAACCAGATTATGTGTGTAAATTAATGAAGGAATTGTATGGTCTAAAAATGATCCTATAGCATGGTACTCTAGACTAGATAAATATCTACAATGGGAAGGGTTCAAAAGGAAGTTATGACAACAACCTCTACATCAAGGTAACTCAAGATGGTATTTCATTAATTGAATTTTATGTTGATGATATTATTTTTGAATTTTAATTGACAAGTTATTTAAATTCCAAGGGTTTATTACGCATAATGAATTTGAAATTACTTGAGAGATATCCTTCTTCTCAGTCTCAAATACATCAAAGAAACCAAGGATTTTTTATTTCTCAAACCAAGTATATCAAAAGAAATGCTAAAGAGGTTCGAAGCGAATATTGCAAACTGCTTATCATCCCATGCAAACCAGCTTGCACGCTGAGAAAAGATGATGATTCAAATTCTACTAATCAGAGGCAATACAAGTCAATGATTGCATCCCACTTATGCATGTGACAAATATCTCGCACTGCATGTAATGCAGGAAGTTGGACAGTGGCATGATTTCAAGTAGCACTTCAAAGGAATAAATACGTATTAGCAATGAAGAGGATTAGATATCCAAAGGAACAAAAGAGTTTGTATTATGGTATCCAAAGGAAAGGATCCGGCCACTTATTTCCTACAATGCATGCAGATTGGGGCGTTGAATCGATGATCCCATGAAGCACCAGCTGAGCAACGCTCTAATTTTGGGTGAGAGCTTAGTATCATGGCTAAGAAAGAAACAATCATCAAAAGATCTTATCGACAAATGAGGCGTAGCATATTGTAGCAAAGAATACGTTGTACACTGTGTTCCCATCGATGAAACAACCGAATTTTAATATACAAGTTGAGATGATGAGCCCATTCCAATTTATTGTGATAATAAAAGCACCATCAAGTATCTCAAAGAACTCGCTGATGCACTCCAAGATCTAATCACATTACAATCAAGTATCACTTCTACGAGAACAAGTTGCATAAAATAACAATTTATTGACTCATGTGGGCACGTGCTATCATGGCGTGAAATCTTTACAAAACTTCTTCCATGGGAAGCCTTGAGTATATTCACCAAAGACTCGGAGTTATTTCTATGCCCAAAATGAATGATTTTGAATGCTTATGTTATATGTCTTATATGTACACCTAGGAAGCAACTATAAAGAGGACGGTTCAAAGCATAGAGATCGATGAGTCAAATAGGGGAGAAGACCGAATGGAAAGAGATGCTTTCCATTGATGACAAAGGGGGGGAGGATTTACTGGGATGAAAAGGAAAGAGGCATGGTTCTAGGGGAGTGTTGGTCACATAAATGCAAGCATGGTCTGTGGGAAGGAGTGATAAGATTTCATTATTGCATCAAAGTGTTGCCACTCAATTCCAAAGGGGATATTGTTGATTAATTGGTTGGTTGTCATTGTTGTCAACCCTTGAAGAAAGTTCAAGGTTGAATTTTGGTTTGGGTAATAGATCCAAGTTTCGTTATGTATAATGGTATGATTTTGATATATTTGTGTAAGACTATTCTATATGGGTAGTATATGTCATGCCATTTCCTAGTGGTATGTGGAACGCCACATAAATCCTCACGGTTTGAGAGTTATGGCCCACGGTTGAAGGACCCTCATATGATTGGTTTGAAACCCAAAAAGGTCAAAGAAGCCAGTGCTTTTCAAAGAGGATTATTTTAAATAATAAAGTGAAGTGACAAAGTCAAAGAGGATTATTTAACTAATAAAATTAAAGTGACAAATCAAAGAGGGACGAAATAATAAAGTGAAGTGGCAAAGTCAAGGAGGATTATTTAAATAATAAAGTAAATGGAGAAATTCCCACTATGGAAGGTTAAGAAGGATAACCCTAAAATGAGGAAATGGGTTATGTAGTCAAGTGGATATTGGATACATAGAAAAGTGAAAAATTTGGCAGCTAATACACGTGACTATGTGGATAAAATGGCTATGTGGACAAAGTGGTTCTGTGGACAAAGTGGCCTAGAAAATACTTCTAAGGAAGCTACTTGAAGAGTACAAATAAGAGGCAAGGCTCTCTCTATCTTAATCACACTTGAGCATATTGAATATCCACAAAGATTGAGCTCAACAAAGGATATCTAAGTCAATTTCTCGCATGAAGGTGAATTCAAATACAGTCAAATTCAAGGGAGGATAAATTATTTTGATGATTCTTTCTAAGGTATGTTATTTACAGGTCATCTCACCATTTTCACAATAACGCTTTTTATAGAATAATTCAAATCGTGGAAATTGGGAGGCCATTGATGAAAAATATCCAAGTAATTGTGGTACCTTGGATTTTAGCTTGTGGATCATTGTATTTTTGGAGTTACACTCAGGAAAAATAGGGTTTGTGTCTAGTCCTGAAACTAGTCTAAAACAAGTGTTTCAAGTAAAAACATCATAACTCATAACAGATCCAAATTTTAGTAAGACCAAATGTGTTGGTTAGAGTACGTACCAGGCATTATAAAAGTACAATTTTCAGATCATCACAACAAACATTCTGGCGCGGGCACGCCTACAATTTCCTGCCTCCAGAACAAGCCATAATTCAACAAGGTATGTCATTTTACATAACTCCTTTTCCGAAGTTCCAAGTAGTGACACTGATGAATTGTGCTAAAAACACACCAAAGAACATTGTGTAACATTTTCATCAAACTTTTTTTAGTTTCACATGACTAGTTTAGGATTATTTCAAGTTAGGGTTGTTGACTAATCCAAAACTAGTCAGTGTGAGACTAAAGTAAAAGTTTGATGAAAAATGATAGTCTCTCTTTGTTGTTAAAGTTAAGGAAAGTTTGTAATGTATGTGATCATATACACTAGGTCTATAGAGTTACAAATCATATTTGGATGATGAAAATTGTTGAGGATTTTGGTTGAGGCTGAGGTACAGGTGTTTACGTTCACCGTGTATTCCTAAACAGGGACGAACACCTTCGAACCACTCACATATCTAGATCAAATATCAACACAATCGATGTTTTCACATGGTAAACTCTTACTCTGGAAAACATCCATGTTCTTAAACAATGTGGCCAATTGGATACCTATTAATGCAAAGAAAAAGATTACATAGAGATTTTACAAGAGAGTTTCTCACAACCGAATCATCGGCAAATGACCCTCCATGCTATTTAAATAGAGATCATGGACCAATCGAAATTTTAATCCATGGATCACAATGGTCGTTAATATTGAGGAGATATGAACCATCTGATCACTTTATGTCTATAACATATCGCGACTACGAAATTCCTAACTAGAAATACATACTATTGCATACTAAAGAAACACACCAGAAAACACACTTTTTACCTAACGCATTAATAATAGACCAAGTAGATATTACTAACTCCTAAGTGTATAAATATCCTAATAATGTGTTGGTACATGGTTGATGCACTTGTTTATGGTACAAAAGGATTATGTGTTGAGGTACAAGCTGATGCATGGTCTCAAAGCTATTACATGTTGTTTGGTGCAAGCTGATTGGTACAGGTTTACAACAGTATATCTCACAGCTGATAGTGTGATGGTGGTTCCTTAATTCTACTTATATGTTAGGGAGGTTGATGGGAAAGGGATAGGTGGTTGTAGCCTAAGAACATAGGGTTTTGTAGCCTCCTTCTGGTTGTATCTAGATAATTGGGTATTTGGATATTCCCTCAGGTTGTATCTGAGAAACTAGGGGGTTGGAAGCACTAACTTCCTTTGTTTTCCATTTGTAGTTGGAAAACAATGGAATTTGGTGCCTCCAATGAATGTAATCTTCAAGACATATAAAAAAAGAATTATGTGGTTTTCTCTCAGCTTTGGTTTCACCGTGAAAACACCGTGTACCTATGCATGATTGTTCATTTGTTCATTGTTTATTTACTCTAGCAATATTGGATGATAATGATACATAGATATAACACTCTACTTATATGCTATAAAAAGGATTAGATTTCTATTATTGATTCACCCCCTCTCAAAAATCTAACAGCTTAATTACTTATCTCTTATCGCTCGTTTTTTTCTTTTTTTTTGGATGTAGCATATTTGATCTATGGATTCCTATGGAGGTACTAGATTTTTTGTCATCTTTCCCATGTTTCATCATTTATCACTCACCCATTAAGGTTCCGCCTTCACTTCATCACATAAATCCTTTGTCCTGATAGGAAGTTTAAATGCCTTCATTGAGCAGACTACTTATGACTCCATTTCCCAATGGTCTAGTATATCGACCGCAATGACCTCTGTTATCTTTTATTTTCTTAAATTCTTGTTGATACACCTCCTCAAACCATTTTAAATACATTTTACTTCTTTGATGGGTATGTGGCTTATCCTCCTAGAATATGAGGGTGACTCTCAAGCACATTCATGCATGCCTTTTGTCGTAATCTGAAGTGAATATATCTTCCCCCGAGAACGATAATGAATAGATCAAGTTTTAGATAGTGAACTAAAGTTGGACACATTGTTTTCAATTGCTCATCTTCACCATGGCAACTCCATTGATCGAAATTCTATTGGCTTAATCTTTACTGGTTTGAAATGGACAAGATTTTAGCTCAAAGGTATGCTTTCTGTGATTTTTCAAAGATAGATGGTTTTCCAAATCCTGTGCCTAGTGATGAATGGGAAAGTAGCTTTCCTAAATTTCAAGGAGAAGAGGGAGGAACCAACTAAACACTTGATGGATTGTCATGATTTTATTCATCAAATTCATATCATATGTGAAGATGTTCAGATTAATATTTTCAAGTATTCATTAGAAGGAATTTCTGATTGGTGTCGCATCTTACCATTACAAGAATCAACTCTTTGACAGGTTTTCGTGTAGCTTTCATTTCATTTTGTAAAGATTATATTTTCAGCTAAGTATCTTTATGAAAATTGTTGCGATGAGTCTTTTGTGTTCATAGAGATTCTGGAATAATTTAAAAACTATATTTGTGATGAAGAATTTATTATGGGAGAAATAATTTTCCATGAAGATCAAGATGTGTTGAATGATATTCATTATGATAGAAATACACAGAAGCATCTAGCATCATATCATATGTACCTGTCAAATGTTTATGAAGTTCAACATGTATCTTTTAAATATTATGATGTTAAAGAGAAAGTGTATACATCAATAGATATTTTCCTTGAATGAAGATGATAAATTATGTTTTGCTAAAGAACGAGGAAGATTCCTTGTTTATTCCATGTTTTAATTAAAGGAAGATTTGGTTTTTTTGTTGTTCTTATGAAGAAAATGCATAGGATATTCATGTTCTTGAAACAGATGTTTTTGGCAACCATGCTTATGATGAAGAAGTTATTTCAAACACCCACTCAAGAGCAACCCATTTTTTATGAATACCCCAACAAAGATGGTGAAGAGCAGAGTTTTTCATGGCTTCTTTGGAACCTCGTAGAATGGTTCCTATGTATGATAATTATGAACATGATCATTGGGAGGGAAATGAAGGAGAAAAGGAAGAGATAAAATGTGCAGCTCATCTCATGTTCAACACTGCTAAATGAGAAAATATCACATTGGGACACAATCTCGCGATCATCCTTTACCCACTTGTACACTCTGAGAACATCAAAGAGCATGTGAGAAATGATGAAATAAGGGAGGTGACTTTTTACCAGTTTAGCATGCTTTATTACAAATTTTATGACCCTATGGGGTTATAGATGGAGTTGAGTTCTCCAAGAGCATTGGGGCTTGAAAAATTATTCATCTTATCATCATTTGGGGTACTCATCGCTGTTCCAAAACATATTTTCATCTCCTAAGGTCGTATCTCCCTTACCTTTTGTCGATAATTTTTAGTGAAAGGAGGAATTATATTAACAAACAATTTTAAGTGGCTATGGTGGAAGTTTGATTTCACCTATAATACTGTAAAAAATTAATTAGTCTAGGATTGTACATAAATAAACTCCTTATGGATCACATGTGTTTGTTTTCTTTTGTAAGTAGAATAGTGTACATATCATCTTGTTGTCTTCAACAAAATGTATTTGAGCTCAACTCCACAACCCAAGAGCTAAGGCAATGGAACGATGTATTCTATACCAAGGAGCATGTCATCCCTTGTGGAGTCAATGCTATCACATGAAGTTGTCAAGGGTTGCAACAAGCACAAGAAACAACCATGAACACAAGTGCATCATTCGAAGCAATCTATTTTGGACTCAAATACAAGCAGTGTTCAGGTTCAACTTTCAACGGTAGAGATCCTAGGAGCAGTTCAGATCAACAACTCGCGTGTATTCGACATGTCAAAATTGCACAAGGATTAGCAACTAGAAAGAAGTCCCGAAGTAACGGCCATTGAAGGCTAAGGACACATGTTGGTAGATCTCTCACTTCATAAATTTGACACTTTGGAGAATTGCACGAGAAAGGTGAGAAAACTCTAATCCTCAACTCCTCGACCAAATCTCACCATCCAAATCAAGAGGCCATGCATCACCATATCTCTCACTCGATTTAGACACTTCGAGGTGGGGATTGCGTGAGAAACAAAGAAAGGAATATCACCTAAAGGCCCAAAGACCCGAAGTAACGTCCGACTGACACGTTATTGTGGGCCCAACCACTCTATGGGTGTTTTTCAACTCAACACTTGAGACAAGTGGATTCCATCCGCCTCGACACGTGTCACCCTTATCTTCATGGCACATCATCATAGTGACATTAAAACACCACGTCAACATCAGGAGATCGTCCTCCAAAAGGTGTTATGGTTCAACGCCAAAAGTAGTGCCATCCCTAATCACAGTTAAAAGGATCCTAGAGTTGGTGAGCGGTTAAACTTCAGCAGGGGCACTAAATTAGTAGAGGCACTCAGATCATGGATCATGACTAGATTAATTACCATGTATCATTGTGGGGACAGAACATGCTCGAATGATAAAATTATTGAGCGGTCCTGCAATTGAAACCATGGTATGTCAAAAGGGCTACATGGCGAAAGGTGGTGAATTGTAGGCTCAAAAGTAGTGTGAATCCAAACTTCCTTTGACAGCCCCACAATCACGTTCTTATATAACGACAAATCCGAGAGTAGAACATGGCTTCCCCCTAGGCATTAAGCCTCACCCCAATATCGAGAAGGATTCATTTAATGAAAAAGGATCGGTAGCTAAAGCCTCATCTCAGTCCATAAATAGGAAACTTGGAAGCTATGGATGAGGAGACAGAGTTTTCAGTCCGAGGTACCACAATGGTGTTGGACACACCTACCACACTTAGAGGGGGGGTTGAATGAGTGTGGGGATCTTTTTCCCAAAACTTCTCTCTTACACAAAAACTCCTGAGTTAACATTCAACATTTTTTCATTAATCATTTTTGTCATTTATAATCAGTTATATGTGAATACATATCAGCAACATATCATCAAGAAATCATCTCCACAAGGAACACAAAGAACATAAGATGTATGTACAATTTTTCTTTTTATTATGGACTTCAATCCGGGGGTTTTTCAACAACAACTGAATAGAGTACAACTCTATAAGATCACCATCTCTATATGAAAGACTCATCTTACATTATCAGCACCAACTGAGATGAGGCAACAATCCT
>SNQJ01S0192985.1:0-12600 GCA_010110895.2 Picea sitchensis | reverse complement strand
GAATCAGTGTCACAAAACGTTGGACAATTTTCCACTTTTCATAACTGAACAACATATATTTATTTCATTTTCTCAACCAATATATAAAAGAACAAATATTTTGTTTATTTATTTAACTTGAATGAATACATAAGATCAATCTTTGAATATCTTCATCTTCAAGCAACTATGAGACACCCAACTCTCTGTTACAAGACCCAGCTTGTAGTTCTTAGATCCAACTGAGAAATGAGGAATCCAACCCTCATAACAAGTCCCAACTTGTCGATCTCAGATCCAACTGAGATGCGAGGAATCCAATCCTCATACAAGACCCACCTTGTAAACATGCACCAACCTGATAGAATGAATCTTCATTCAATCCATTATATATAAATATGTATACTTCAACAAATTCAACTTCCCTTCTTCTTACCATTCTTTCTCGTTTATATAGTCTTCCAACTTGTGCAAATTTGAATCTTTGCATCTTTTGATATTGAACCATTGTATCTTTTCATTTAAATGATAATATTAAACTTTAAATAGTATCATTTTCCCTTTTATCCTTTATTCATAATGCTTATGATTTAACTCTCTTAATCATGACTGTGTGTCGGTTCTTTTGTCTTCATGAGTTGATCACAGACATGGATCAACTCATTATATCGTACACATGTCTCTATTGTGTCCTCAATTCGTCAACATATCATATTCGATCTTTCTCCTATTCTATGTATTGTTATGGTGTTAATTCTCTGTTGAATTATAGAGATGAAATCTATATGAGACGCTTCCTTCAAACCATTTTGATATGACCATAGGCACAGAACCACGGGCTTATTAATTTAAGTGTTGCCTCTTCTTTTACCCTTATTTCTTCATTCCATATGACCGCAGGTGATGACCAGGCACTAGGCCAAGCGAGTGCTTGATCAATTATCAAAATCAATGATCACGTTTTATTGTCACAATGAGATAGACGGTTCTCATTTACTTCGGAACTTCATCCTTCACGACTTCTAGCCTCTGTAATATTTCAAATCTCTCGAAGTAGATTTCGCCGAAGTAGATCGGACGGTCGATATTTTATTTGCACGATAAACGATTCTCGTTCACTTCGGAACTTCAACTATTCATGGCACCTGAACTCTGGAGTAGCAATTCCTCCGAAGTGATTACCTACTGAATAAGTTATAAAGCAGTGGTGATTGCTTGTTGTCGTTTAACACCTTCACTTACGCTATCCTTCCAGTATGCTTGATCATCGATTGAGAATGCTCCCGAAGTAGATCAATGGTTAGCGTTACTTCATGATTTACGCTTACTCTATATTTCCACAGTACTTGATCAACGGTTGAGAATGCTCCCAAATTATATCAACAGTTAGCGTTAACTTTGGCCTTTGGCGCTTTGGGAAGCCACTAGTGTTAGAAACTGGTTTCCCCCTAAGTACATACTCCCGAAGTGACGTAACTTGTTGATGTCACTACTGACTTGGCATTGGTCGAGTGGCTGCCACATGTCACTTAGATTTGTGACTTACACGTACCTGAAATGCCAATTTAATCTTGACACTTGTCATCATCTGATTATGTCACGTGTCCTTGTTGACGTGGATCTCCTCATGTGGCACATGTTCTTCTCCTGGATCTAACGATTGTCCTAACTCCCAAAATGTATCTCAGATCGGACGACTCATGTCCTCTTCGGAACATTTGTGGCTTACACTGTCCTTCCATTTTACTCGATCCAACGGTCAATATATTATGCGAAGTGTTCCTTGGATAAGACGATTCATGTCCACTTCGGGACTTCAGCCTTCGGGTAATCTTACCCATTCTAGGCTTCTTTTCTCCAGAGTAGTCATCGTCGGGGTTGACTGTTGTTCTACTCAGCTTTAATCCAATGACTAAGATATCTTCCGAAGCTCCTGCTTCAAATCTTTCAGTTGAGATCTAATTCTTCTTACTTCCCCTCGATCTGACAGTCCCGATTTGTCTTGAAATCTACATCAATGGACATGATTCTTTTCCTTCTTTACGTAGGTTTCCTCTATGATCCAACTATCGGGTTTACATCCGAATTCTAGATGAATGGATCCCGTTGCTTGATATTTTATAAAGGTTTCCCTTGTTCAGTAAGTTTTTCTCATGTGGTATTTCTGCATCTCTATCTCTCTTGAGCTTTGATCATATGATCATTGTTGATCCTATCATGATCAATAATAATCATGAATTGCTTCAGACTTAATGTGATTTTCTTCTGTCAATCTTTATTATACTTTTCCTCCTGAGATTAACCTTGTTGCTCTATTGCATTCTCTTTCCATCATTGACCCTTCATTACACATGGACAAACCTTATTGGCCATCCTGACACTAATGCCAACTGTATAACTGTTAATCACTGATTCATGTTGCCATCATAACAACGTATCATGACTGTTGACATTAATGACAACATATCAATGACAATATGTCCAACAATCTCCCCCTTTTTCATTGAGGGAAACACACTAACTTCATACACAAACTCCCCCTGTGACGATACTTCTCTCTTTTGAAGTTACTCTCTGCCTTTGACACCAATGGAAAAGGGTTGCTCCCCTTATGATCAACCTCTATCTGTCTACATGTTGTTGACCAAAATATGAACTTGGGTAACTCCCCCTGCAATCATGCTCTGCCCGCCATAACTAAATGAATCCCCCTGTCAATATTCTTTCTCTGCCTCTGACTACTCTCCCCCCTTTGTTTCTAAAAGGGTAGCTCTTCCTGATAAGATCTCTTCCCCTGTCAATTTACTAACTGTTTATCTCAGTCCATTGGTATATTTGTGTTCAAATAAGTAGTCTTCTTGATACCAACTTGTAGTGATACCCACTAGTAGTGATCAAGTCTTTCAAAACTTAATCTAATTACTTTCTTATTTGATAACCAAAATATTCCTCCTGCGTTTTTACTAAATTTCCTTTTTCAAATAGAATAAGAGTATTAATCTTACTAATCTTTTTGATCTGTTTCTTATTCTTCTTTGATATTTCACAGGAATACCAATTGAGGATATTGATTTAATACCAATTTTGTTGTCAATTGATCTTTGTTGAAAGTTACTCCATGATCTTCTATGCTACCTTTATCTTTCTTTTTACCACTAATCTTTAGATAGTTAAGACTTTCCATATGTTATTGAAAAACTCTTGGCATAATCCTTTGATTTTGTAGAAACCAATTTAAACTTCTTTTTGTATTTTCTTTCTTTGGCTAACAAATTATGACATCATCAAAATTTGATATTGTCCCATATTCTTCTATAGGCACTTCCTTTTCTTGAGCTTGATTTATTTCATATTGAATTTCAAATTCTTTATTAGGACCTTCACCCATCATGTTCTTATTATTAATTTATTCATTTTCAGGTGTACTATCATCTTTTTGATATTGACTATTTCTAACTTCAACATGTGACATAATTATTCCCTTTTGGATGATTGCATCCTATGGGATTCTTCATTTTTCTTGGCTTTTTCAATTTGAGTTTTTAGATTATTAGCCAATCCTTCTGTTTCTTTTAGTACTTCTTTTCTTTTACTGTCATGTGTATTTAATTCTTCCATATCTTCTGTTAGATTAGTAACTTCGATTTTCAATCTTTTGATCTCTTCTTCTTTGTTTTCTAATTGAATCTTTTGCTCATGCTCTTCATGGTTAGATTGATCTAACTTTTGAAGTAGCAACGTATATTTATGTTGAAGTTTCTCCAACTCTTCTAGAGTGCACATAGTTGTGTACTCAAGATTTTCAAAAGCCTCCACAAGAACTTTAATATGCATATAATTTCCTGGTGCCAAACGAATCTCTCCTATTGAAACTGCAACATCAGTTTTAAGATTATATAATTTTTCTTTAGTGATTACTGAGGTATCCCTCAATTCCTTGATGATGTTGCCTTCCTCATTGTTGACTAAGGTTTGCATCAAATCCTGTATTTCATTCTGGTTAGAAATATATTTCTCTATATCATGTTCTTCAATTTGATTGCAATTTTCCTTTTCTTTATCTTGTTCCTTATCTTGATAAAAATTCTCTTCTTCTGAGTTTTGTTCTTTATTCTTACAGGAATCCTCTTTATCTAAGTCTTGTTCCTCACTTTGATAGGATTTATCTTCTTCTTGTGTTTCATTCTGATAACAATTTTCTAGTTGGAGCCATAATTCTTTAGCATATTTGTAGTGCCTCATATTTTCTTTGACTTGGTCTGACAATCCATCATGGATTTCTTTTAAGGCTACTGGATCGTTTCTCCTTGCCTCCTTTGCAGTTTTTTTTTTTTTGTTTTTGCTTTGAAGTAGTTAAGTGCCATGGCTTACTTACTACCAAATCCCAAACTCCAGATCCTCTTGAATTCAAATATCTTTTCATATTTTCCCTCCATGATGAATAATATGTTCCATCAAATAAGGGAGCTTCATTTGTGGAGATAGAAATTTGTCCACCCATTTATTTTGAATCTACCTTCTAGTGTTTGAACTGTGCTGAAGGCACCCACTCTGATACCAATTGTTGAAATGGACACTTAACACTGAGAGGAGAGGGGGGGGGTGTGAATTAGTGTCACAAAACTTTGGACAGTTTTCCACTTTTCATAAATTAACCGAACAACAAATATTTATTTCATTTTCTCAACTAATTAATAAAAGAATAAATATTTTTATTTATTTATTTAACTTGAATGAATATGTAAGATCAATCTTTGAATATCTTCATCTTCAAGCAACTATGAGAGACCCAACTTGTATTTCTTAGATCCAACTGATAAATGAGGAATCCAACCCTCATAATAAGTCCCAGCTTGTCGATCTCAGATCCAACTAAGATGTGAGGAATCCAATTCTCATACAAGACCCAACTTGTAAACAAGCACCAACCTGATAGAATGAACCTTCATTCAATCCATTATATATAAATATATATACTTCAACAAATTCAACTTCTCTTCTTCTTACCATTCTTTCTTGTTTATATAGTCTTCCAACAGGTGCGAATTTGAATCGTTGCATCTTTTTATATTGAACCATTGTACCTTTTCATTTAAATGATAATATTAAACTTTAAATAATATCATTTTTCCTTTAATCCTTTATTCATAATGCTTATGATTTAACTCTCTTAATCATGACTGTGTGTCGGTTCTTTTGTCTTCATGCGTTGATCACATACATGGATCGGCTCAATATATCATACTCATGCTTATGTTGTGTCCTCAATTCGTCAACATATCATATTCGAT
The DNA here is from genome assembly GCA_010110895.2 of Picea sitchensis. NCBI lineage: Eukaryota > Viridiplantae > Streptophyta > Pinopsida > Pinales > Pinaceae > Picea > Picea sitchensis. The sequence goes on along the minus strand of SNQJ01S0192985.1, from coordinate 7,330 downwards.
CTTTCTCCTATTCTCTGTATTGTTATGGTGTTAATTCTCTGTTGAATTACATAGATGAAATCTGTATGAGGCACTTCCTTCAAACCATTTTCATATGACCATAGGCACAGAACCACGAGCTTATTAATTTATGTGTTGCCTCTTCTTTTACCCTTATTTCTTTATTCCATACAACCGCAGGTAATGACCAGGCGCTAGGCCAAGCGAGTGCTTGATCACTTATCAAAATCGACGATCACATTTTAATGTCACGATGAGATGGTCGGTTCTCATTTACTTTTGAGCTTCGTCCTTCGTGACTTCCAGCTTCTGTAATCTTTCAAATCTCCCGAAGAATATTTCACCGAAGTAGATCAAACGATCGATATTTTATTTGCACGATGAATGATTCTCATTCACTTTGGAACTTCGGCTATTCGTGGCTCCCAAACTCGGGAGTAGCAATTACTCCAAAGTGGTTACCTACCGAACAAGTCATAAAGTGGTGGTGACCACTTGCTATCAGTTAACACCTTTACTCACGCTATCCTTCCACCATGCTTGATCATCGGTTGAGAATGCTCCCGAATTAGATCAACGGTTAGCGTTACTTCATGATTTACGCTTACTCTATCTTTCCACTGAACTTGATCAACGATCGAGAACGCTCCTAAATTAAATCAACGGTTAGCGTTAACTTCGACCTTCGATGCTTCAGGCAGTCACTGGTGTTAGAAATTGGTTTCCCCTAAAGTACATACTCCTGAAGTGACGTAACTCGCTGATGTCACTGCTGACTTGGCATTGGCTGAGTGGCTACCACTTGCCACTTAGATTCGTGAATTACACGTACTTGAAATGCAATTTCATCTTGACACTTTTCATCATCTGATTGCACCACGTTTCCTTGCTGACGTGGATCTCATCATGTGGCACATGGTCTTCTCCTTAATCTAACGATTGACCTAACTCCTGAAATGTATCTCAGATCGGACGACTCATGTCCTCTTCATAACATTTGTGGCTTACTCCGTCCTTCCACTTTAGTCGATCCAACGATCGGTATATTATGCGAAGCGTTCCTTGGATCAAACAATTCATGTCCACTTTGGGACTTCGGTCTTCGGGTAATCTTACCCGTTCTGGGCTTCTTTTCTTCGGAGTAGTCAGCGCCGGGATTGACTATTTTTCTACTAAGCTTTAATCCAATGACTAAGATATCTTCCGAAGCTCCTGCTTCAGATCTGTCATTGAGATCTAATTCTTCTGACTTCCCCTCGATATGACGGTCCTGATTTGTCCCGAAATCTACATCAACGAACATGATTCTTTTCCTTCTTTACGTAGGTTTCCTCTATGATCCAACGATTAGGTTTGCATCCGAATTCTGGATGAATGGATCCCGTTGCTTGATATTTTATAAAGGTTTCCCTTGTTCAGTAAGCTTTTCTCCTGTGGGATTTCTGCAATGCTATCTCTCTTGAGCTTTGATCATAGGATCATTGTTGATCCTATCGTGATCAACAATAATCATGAATTGCTTCAGCCTTAAGGTGATTTTCTTCTGCCGATATTTAGTATACTTTTCCTCCCGAGATTAACCTTGCTGCTCTGCTGCATTCTCTTTCCATCATTGACCCTTCATTACACATGGATGGACCTTATTGGCCATCCTGACACTAATGCCAACTGTATAACTATTCATGACTGATTCATGTTTCCATCATAACAACTTATCATGACTGTTGACATCAATGAAAACATATCAATTATAATGTGTCCAACATATGTTAGTTCATCTTGCAAACAAGTACAATAACATTTATATCAATAGTATTCACATGCTACCAAGTATTCGTTGTATCTAGCAGTAATAGAACCTTTCAAGGATTGTTGTCACAACTATATTGTTTATTTGTTAGAAATTATCAAACTTGATATGTGCAAATTGGAAACTTATCAATTTAATAAATCAAACCTGGAACCTGGAGTCTTATCTTCAAGAATGAGTGTTGTTTCTTTTCTTTCGAGTCTCCATCACTCAATATGACAAGTATTCTCTCTAACCTGTTCCCTGTAATAAGACAATATGCTTTCTTGACACAAATCTAAGTTAGGAAATATAATGCAAGTAAACTTGAAAATCTCAACCTTGATCAGTCTAATACTTTGACTAGAGTCAACTTATAACTTTAACTTTGACCAAAGGTTAGTATGATAATCATAATTTCGATAGATCAAAATACAACTAGATGTTCATAAGATCAAAATAATGCCATAATAACTAGAGGCATATCAAAACAATCAAACCTGGAGTGTGTTGTTCGTCTGAATGTGTTGGATCTGAGATCCCTTTGGATCTACAATTGTTGCTTGGACAAAAGATCCCTTCTCCTACAAATACCTTAAGATAATGATATAGTTTAAACACATACTAATACATACCTCTGGAAGGAGCGGAAAACAATGACAAGCAACGACGAATCCTAAAACTTCAAGGTGATCCAACTTGAAATTTGAAGGTAGTTGGAGATGCGCTAGGGTAAGGCGCACTAGGAAAACCAAAAATTAGGCCCAAAGTTTCATAGAAACTTCACTGCTCCAGAGGAACTACAACTGGTACTGCAATTGGTGCTGCAACTGGCACTGTAACTAGTGTTGCAACTGGCACAAAGAAACTAGCACTACAACTGTAACTATAACCGGTACTGCAACTGACACTACAGACCTAGGGTTTTATGAGGAAACCCTAATTTTTAATTTCATAATTTTGGAGATCTGATCTGGGGGAAAGGTGCGCCCTACTTAGGAAGCCTTCTTGATGGGTTCAATAAGTGCTCAACGAGCTTGACAATGAGGGAAAATGAGGATTTTCCTTCCAATGGTTAGACTGTTATGAAAGAAACAAACTCTAAAAACCATGTTAAAATTTTGTTATGCTCATTTAACCATAGACAATGTCACATCATTGTCACCTGGTCATAGGCATTCACTATGCCTCCCCCGAGCACACTAACCTTTTCTTAGATAGAATGATTCTGACAAGTCCACACTAGAACCAATAGATAAACCCTAACCAGAAAACACCAATGTTGCAACAACAACACAATACCAAGAGAACATACCTCTACTAATAGAAGTGTACCTTTACCAAGAGAATCACACAAGAGAGATACTAGAAAGACTGAGATTGCACCACGACAACTGATGCACCACCCTCTCTAGACTTGCGCCACCTTCTGCTGCAATTACAACTGCTGCAACTACTGCTCCTTAGACTCACGCCCTCCTTCTACTGAGTGAGTGTGTATCAAAATGAGTTAAGGCGTCACCTTATTTATACTTATTCTTCCAATGAACTTTTCCCACAGGGATGACCTATCTTTTCTGGCAAATATAATTTACTTTGACTTTTTTTGGCAGGGCCGACTTCTCTTTCTATGGTTTTCTATTTCTTTATTATTATTCTCCTTGGGCCAACTTCTCTTCTATGGTTTTCACACATCTGTTTAATGGTTCTCTTACTTATGGAATATTCTATTCTAAGTACAAAGGTTACACTTGGAGGTTAATACCTCTCGCAGCTACCAAGACATCAACACCAAAGGCACATACAGTTCACGTGATTTTGACTACCTAAAAATGTCATTTAGGCCCTCAAAATCGCTTCGCAAGTTGATGACATCTGACTATAAATTTTCATGGAAATTGATTGTTTTCCTACTGTAATAGACCCACAATTCAAACTTGGGACATGTTGGAACACCTTTTCAGCCCGTTTTCCATTGGGAGAATCAATTATCCTATATCCACACTTCCCCGAAGCTCGTGATCTGCAACCAATCACAATTTATCTCATGGACTTTCTCTGAGGACATGCCAACTTACATAATATTATGTTTTGTTTGTGACCTGCGAATCATAAGCATTTGCAACCTTTTACCTTCGTGGGGCGGTCGAATTAACACACTATAGCATTTTCCTGTAGCCCGCTAGCTTGGGGGACTCTTCTTCGCGGATTATTCTTTGCACGATGTCAAATTACCTACCACCAAGATATTCCCGTGACCTAGAAGTTGCAAACCTGCATGGCCTTTCCTTCACAGACATTTCCCTATGATTGTCAAAACACATACCTAAGGTTTTCCTACGAGCCACAACCCACAAACTTGTGCGACATTTCCTTTGCAGACATTTTCCACAATTCTCAAAATACAAAATTAAGATTTACTTGCAAGTCGTGACTCGCAAACCTATGCATCCTTTCCTTCGTGAACATTTCCCACAACTATCAAAACATGAACTTAAGGTTTGCCTGCGAGCTGCACCCTGCAAACCTTCTCCCGCCCGTGGACTTGGAGATTTTACTCACTCCAAAAGTAATATTGGTCGTTGATTCCAAATGTTGGAATGATCTAGGTCATCGAATTCCTCAAATTTTCAATCGCCATTAAAACACGATAATCGACCTCCCACGCTCAAAATTAAATTTGCGACCTGCAGATTTACACCACGAATCCCCTCTTTGACTGTTCTGAGATACTTTTAACTCAGATCTTCTCACAAATTTTGGGGATTTCACTATATTTCCACTATTTTCCTCAAATTCGCCACAATGAAACTCTGCAACAATGAATTTATGCTGAAATCATACTGTCTCTTGTCCCATACAAGCTCAGTGTTGAACCTTGAGCTCTGATACCAATATGTAATGTCCCCTAGCTTAATTGAGGAACATTACTATGCAAAATTACTCATAAAATAAAATTTATTTGCTAACTAAATTCATGTAGCTCATGAGCTATGAATTATACACAAATTTAACAAGTTTTTGATACCAATAATTAAATGCATCTACAACATTATAAATGAACATGAATGCAACTAGTAACTCAATACAACAACATATAATTCATTCCCATTCACATAGTAAAAATTCACAACAGTTAAACTCATAAATTAATTAAAAAACACAGATAAACACTTATCTTTTTAAAACAGTTGTGCAACGAGTTGCTTGGGACGAACGTTCCATGCAACCATACATTTGTTTTTCCATATCTGAACATCAAGTCACCCCTAAGTTGGGGCTAGGAATCCATAAGAAAAGGGTGTCTCTCACTGTCCACTCATAGCTTAGATATCCCACAACCCACTAGCATTCTCCTACAACTATCCTGATTTTCACTAGCTCTCTTCCCCTTGACCTACCCAACCCAAAGAAAGTGTCCCTTCATTGCTCTCAGCCCATCGAGTTGCACCATTTCTTTATCAGGGTCTCTCTGGCACGGCTAAACATGAATCTCCCTACTAGGAACTCAAGGGAACTCACTACTCATAAAACTACCAAAAAAAACAACAACAATCACTTGTTGTTACAGTGCAACTCACACATGAGTTCACTCCTCAGGCCTTACAACCTAGTTCTTATACAAGCCTGGCAACTTGTTTCTTCAATCTTTAGCTCCAAATACACTCTAGAATTTGCCCAACCTTCTTGCTCTATCTCCATTGCTCTTCTTGTAGTATACCTAGGGGGTTAATATGGGAGGTACCAAATATATTCACCAAGATATTGAACATAAGAATGTAGACAAAACCCTTGAGGTAGGGTAACACCATATATTAATCCTTATGGAAGGATAAAAATCCTCAAGCAATACTTGCTTCTACATCAACAATATTCTTCACCATGCTTCAATACATTTCTTACACTTCATTATATAACATTCTTGATCTCCTATGAACATTCTAGAGAAGAAATCTTCTAGAAGGCCTATTTATTATATCTAACTACCATAATGGTCCTTATTTAATACAATAGTGGACCTAGTCCACCTTACATTAAATGGCCTCCACTAATAATACATAACCACCTTCCCCTTGGGTACCTCCGATATTACCCCCCTAGGTATAATACACTTTTTCCCTACTCTCTGCTTGTTGATCATGCAAAAACATGCATGTAAAAAATGCATGTTCTCCTCATATGAATTTCCTCTATTTTACAAAGCTTGTTGACTGCTCACTCTACCCAATGTTGATTGTACTTCAGCCCCATCCTCCCCAGTAACTATGGGATGTGTCTTTCTACATCCACCCTATTATAGGTATTCAATCATTGGGCTCTTCTACACTCAAGGGAAAATCAGATGGTTTCCCCCAATCATAACAAAATTCAGAAATTTGGGTTTTGAATTAATACCCATAAATAATTCCCCCCTTGGACTCATCCCCCATATTTGTCCATGTACTCCAATAGTTGGTATCACATCTTATTTATTTAAAAACATAAATACAATTCACATATTACATAACTTGGCCATAGCCACATTTCATTATATCTACATTAAGCATTAACTAAACTAGGGATTATAACGGGGATGTTACAACCTCCCATTTCCATTTTGGTAATGGTAGTGTCTATAGCAAACCGAATGGATGTCTATATTCAGTTTTTATACTCTAACATTCGACAAATTTGGTTATATAGTCGACGATATCATTTTTTATTATTGGCCAAAAGTATTGATTCCTTACTACTACAATTGTCATTTAGTACCCAAGATGTTAGGCTTATGGAACATTATGCATCTCATGCAATATAAGTTTCCTTAATTCACAAGAATCTGGAACATAAACTCTATTCTTATTCATAAGAATTCCATCATCTTCTATCTTTTAATGTTCATATTATTATTGTAATTTTTCCTAATGCAATCCTTTTTTTACCTGAAGATAATGCTTATATGAGATAACAACTTCAAGAATTCTATTTTTCAATTATGATTTGAACATGATAATTGTTGTAGCATGCATTGCATGTATTTTTCTATTGAGTACATTGGTAACTTTGTTTTCTTTCCCTTTAATATGTTTGATGTGAAAATCAAATTCACAACGGAATTCTAGCCATCTTGTTTGTTTAGCATTCAAATTTTGTTGTTCAAATAAATATTTCAGACCATTATGGTATGTTCTTAACTCAAAGTTTCTTCCCATCAAATAATGTCTCCGCATATTGAATAAATGTAATATGACAACAAGATCTAAATCACATGTGCCACAATTCTTCTCACGTTCCTCAAGTTTTATGGACTTATAACAAATTGCATGCCCAATATGAGTGACAATTCCACCAATTCGATCTTTACAAGCATCAATTCATACCACAATATCTTCATTTGGATCAACAATTTTGAGAATTGGTGTGCTAGTGATCAATTTATTCAACAACTATAAACTTTCCTCACACTTTGGTGTCCATTTAGATTTAATTCCTTTCTTCTATAGAGATGTGATGGGATGTGCAATCTTGGGAAATCCTTCTACAAACCTTTTATAATATCAA
>SNQJ01S0192984.1:0-17808 GCA_010110895.2 Picea sitchensis | reverse complement strand
AACGTTGATTTTTGAGCTAAAATTTGACCCCTGGTCCATATTTTGATCACACCTTCCCACTGAAAGGCTTTTGGACCCACAAAAGCTTATGATTATCTATCTGCTTTCAAGTTCTATCAACTGATTCTACTTGAAAAGTCTTTCAAGTTCTATCAAAATCTGATCTATTTTCAAGTTCTATCAAAATCTGATCTGCTTTCAAGTTCTATCAACTGATCCTAATGGTCGATCATTGGTATTATTCGTTTCCTGGTTCTTTTAGCCTTAGGATCGACCCCACTAAATTGAGACACTAACATTCCTTGTTGATAAGTGCATTGTACTTTATGTGGTAGAGCCTTCTTTCCATGGGAATCCTAGTTAGAGCCTTTTCTTTCCATTTGGTTCCCATGTCGAAGTACTTCATAGGCATGGGAGTCCTTTTAGTCCCACCATGACTTTGCAATGAAGCCTCATTCTTCTTCCTAGTCATCATTCTTGGCTCATACCCAAAGGATTCCCTAAGAGCATGGTTTGTTGTCTTTCAAACTCACTTAAACTTTGAAAGCAACATATAACGAGAATTTATTTATTCTTTTCGATCTCGTTCAAAATATTTAAAAAAAGAAGCCCCCCTGGAGTCTTCTTTAAGCCCTTTTAAGACTCTCTAAAATTGAAAAGATTGTCGAGCGATCTTGTTGACCTTCACACTCGCAAAACTCAAATTTGAAGGCACATCTGTCTCATGGTAGTTTACCCCTTTTTCGGTCCGGACTGTTAATTTTACGAATAAAGGTATGCCCTAGGAGCTTCGGTTCGCTAGGAGAGTATTCACAGGCGTAAGTTTAATCCTTTTTCGGGCCTGGGGGACTAAATTTTCAAAAAAGGAACATTCTCCTTAGTTTTGGTTTATCTCTTTTTCGGGCCTTGGAGATTATTTACAAAAAAGGAACCCCCCTCGAAGTCCATAGTTAACCTATTTTCAGACTCCCTAGATATGAAAAGATTGTCGAGTGACCTTGTTCCTTTCACACTCGTTAATTGGTCCAGAAAGAACATCTATTTGGCATAAGTTTAACCCTTTTTCCGGCCAATAGATTATCCAGGAAAAAGGTATGCCTCGGGAGACTCGGGCACCAGTTTGAGAACGGGATATACATTCTCTTTTTTCATATGCAAGATAGTTTCCCTTGGACAAAGAACATCCATTTGTTTGTTCGCCAAGCATTGGGATCTAGTATGACCTTAGGAAGTTGTTCTCGTTACATAGAGTTGTGTCCTCCTCTGTTTGGTTACTCTTCCAAACATATGGAGAGTTTGTGGTGCCTCATGTATCATAGACTTATGCCAATTTTCAGTTGCATGAGTCTCATCATTTTTCCGTGCTTTTGTCCAAGGGAATTTTGATCCAACCCGAGTCATTCATTCTGCAGTTTATCTCTAGATTTCCATGAGTCGCCCATCCCAAGAATGTTGTCAAGTTTGAATTCAAAGTAAATGAAGTTCTATGCCTGATGATAGAGATTCTCCAGTCGTTCCCCAATGACATGTCAAAAACCTCTGAGTAGTGAGTCTTACACTCATGTTGTACTCCTACCCGAGTTGTTGAAGATCTTAAAGTTGTTGCTCGAGATATGGGGTCCTCATCTCCAACCACATGCGTCAATGCTTCTTGAAGATGCATATTATATTTTACTTAAATATCATCAAATGATTTTGATGTAGATCCGTTGTGTATTGCTCGCGGCTACAATTTATAGACATTTATATGACATAGATCTTCAATGTACTTGATTGGCAACCATGATTAGTACATCTCGAGCATGGGTATGCCCGCCTCAGAGATATTATCATTGTTTTGCAGATGGCACCTCCCGAACTCTGGTCCCGGGCTCACTCGACTCCGTGCCTTCCCACTGGTAAAGATATTGTGATGTATTTTGGCCATCATTTGCTCTTCTCACCTCACACATTAGGGGGAATATGTTCTAGTCCAAAAATTCCCTACCAATGCATACAAGGCATTGGCCTTTCCACTTACACAATTTGCCAAATTATTGCTTAGGATCCTTCTTAAAAAACCATTATTTGGAACATGTGCGTGCTTTGTTGCACTATAGACCGCATGCACACGCCAGTTGCATACTAGACAACACGCGTACATACGCGATCTACATGATAGACAACCCATGTTTACCTCCAAAAGTTGCAAAAAATATATAGTTGCAAGGAATTCGACAGAGTTTATGGGCTATCGAGGGTTTCCCAACCATTTTACCCATTGTAGCCCGTCCCCAAACCGAATAACCATCTTTTTCTCATATAAAAAGAGGTCTTGGGGTCCCATTTACAACAACAAGCAAGAGAACAAGATAACTCTTCCAAAATCCCTTCCCCTTTTAGCCCAAGTTTTGCAGCCCTTTTTGAGATTTGACCACAGCATTCCCCCTCCAACCCTTTCCTTTTTCCCAAAGAGATCAGTTGGTCGTGAGAGGCAAGCATGGGAGTGATGCACTTGGAGCAACGTTAGAGGAGGTCAGACCTGGTTCGCAGAGCGTTGGCTGACGAAGGTTGTAATCTTTGTAATCTTCATATTGAATAAAAGAGTTATATTCTTGTCCCAATACATTGTGTCTTTATGCTTAATTTATTAATGCATTTATATCTACATATGAACATTAACAATGATAAGTAGAGATCGTATATCTTGTAGCGTTGTTTTCCTAAGTTTTTGCATGTCAACTTTGGGAGGAGACCAACAATCAAGGAAGATACAAAGGTGAAAGAGGATTGCACCAGACGATAGGACAAAAGGTACACCGACTTTCCTCTATCTTGTAATTTAAGTTTAGATAGTTTTGGAGTAGCTTAGGAATATGACTGTCATTTAAGGGAAGTCATTGTTCTTCCTGTACCTCGACCCAGTATAGTAATAGGGGGATTTTCCCCGTTAGCAGAATTGGCGACTCCACTAGGGAGTGTATCTAGGGTCTTAGTGGGAGATCTTGGTTAGATTTTATTTTCAGTTTCTTTCTGAGTTTTTTGAGTGTTCTGAGTCAGGTTGGGTCTCTAGTCACCTTCCAGGTGCCTACCAGCTTCCCTTGCCCAAGTTGTCTGTCCAAACTTTTTCTTTTTTTTGAAAATTTACAGAGGTGTATGTGTCATGTTCTTTAAACAAAACGCGTACATACGTGGTTTGCATTATATACAGCCCGTGTACATACGTGGTCTACATTATATACAGCCCGCGTACATACGCAAGCTAGCCGTGCACAACACGCGTCTCTGTGGTTTTGGAGAATTTTTCAAAAGATTTTCCTTTTCTTTCTGGAAACTTGTGGATCCCACATCTTCCTGAGTTCCATAAGCCTCTATTGTTTGGGGTTTAGATAGTTTGCAGGCTCAAGTTGTTTAAAAAAAAAATAAAAAAAATACTATCGTCTCTCTATGTTTCGAATCATTTTTGGCTTGTTTTTAGCTTGAATTTTAAGAAAAAATAGTTGCATTTAAAACAAAATCCTATGAATTGTGTATTCTGCAGTTTATTTTAGCATCTTTTGTTAATTTTTCTTTTATTGAAAGAAAATATAAATATAAAACCTAGTTTTTATGCTAGTTAGGTATCTTTCTTTCTTTGCATTACTTTGCATTGTTATTTGAAAAAGAAAAATGAATTTGCATAGGGTCATTTTTTCTTCTCATCTTGAAAGAATTTCAAAAGAAAAAAAAGAAAGAAAATCCTTTCATTTGCTCTTTTGTTTCACTCGAAAGCTGCATTGTGCATTTTGCATGGAAAGGAGAAAAGATTGCATCTTTTTGTTTGAAGGATTGTTCATGATTTTTGCTTGAAGCTCTTTTTCATTTGTAGAATTAGTGTAAAGTATTATTTTCGAGTGTTCTAATTATTTTGTTTTTCACAAGAGTCTCAGACAACATAAGTTTCACTTATGTGCCTCGAATAAGAAAAGCCCCTAAAATGAATGCGCTAATCTAAAATATATTAGTAACACTTTTTCTAAGGTTCACCAATATCTTAGGCTAGGGCCTTGGATTAGGTGTGGAGAGGTAAACTCTCCAAGGCCAACCAAAACTTAAATTAGGTGGTTGTGCTAGGGTGTGAAAAATACACTTTATAATTACTCAATACAGGAATCTCCTCTCACACAGGAGTCAAACACGAGGCCACGCGAGGGCGGTGATGGAGATATCCATTGTTGATACCGACAAAGCGTTTGGGAGAGTGTGTATTGGGGGTGAATCTCGTAGTGTTATTGGCCCGACTTTTGTCAGACCTCAAAGACACTTGGATCCATCCAAGGTACTCTAAGAGTGATTATGGACCTGTTGCATTTCAGGCCTCAGGAGAATCTTCGAGCTTAGTTACCCTACCCATACACTCACAGGAATGTCGACTGTACCCCCCTAGTTGTTGATTACAAGTTGGTGGCCTAGTTGTCATTATATAGGTTGACACACAGGTGTCTACGAGGGGTGTATCGCGGTACCTGAGGTAGACTTTGTATTCTTTGGGTGACACCTGAAGGGACAGTCGGTCAGAGCTATGGGTAACTGCTTCTCCTGGCCAGTCGTTTGCCTTTGTGAATGCTTTGGATGATCAAGACTTCATCTCCCTAGGTTGGAAGCATTAAGAAGGGTCATTTGTTTGGATTGTACCTTTTTAGGATTTTCTTCTTAGTGGTGTGCTATGTGCTCCCTAGTTTTCCATAGTGAGTTAGTCAGTCAGCATTCCCCCTCCAGCCCGTTCTCCTTATACAACCCTTTCCTTTTTCCCAAACAGATCAGTTGGTTGTGAGAGGCAAGCATGGGAGTGATGCATTTGTAGCAATGAAAGAGAAGCCCAGGCCTGTTTCACGGAGTGTTAGCCAACGAAGGTTGTAATCTTTGTAATCTTCATATTGAATAAAAGAGTTATTTTCCTGTCCCAATACTTTATGTCTTTATGCTTAATTGATTAATGCATTTATATCTATGCATGAATGTTAACAGTGATAAGTAGAGATCGTATATCTTGTAACGTTGTTTTCCTAAGTTTTTGCAGGTCAGCTTTGGGAGGAGACCAACAATCAAGGAAGCTACAAAGGTGAAAGAGGACTGCACCAGACGTTAGGACCAAAGGTAACACGACTTTCCTCTCTCGTGTCATTCAAGTTTAGATAGTTTTGGGGTAGCTTAGGATTAGGATTGTCTTCTAAGGGAAGTCAGTTCTCTTCCTGTACCTCGACCCAGTATAGTAATAGGGGGATTTTTCCCACTAGCAGAATTTGCAACTCCACTCGGGAGTGTCTCTGGGGTCTTAGTGGGAGATCTTGGTTATATTTGATTTTTAGTTTCTTTCTGAGTTTTTTGAGTGTTATGAGTCAGATTGGGTCTCTGGTCACCTTCCAGGTACCTACCAGCTTCCCTTGCCCAAGTTTTATGCTCAAACATTTTCATTTTTTTTTAATTTACAGAGGTGTACACATCATGTTCTCTATACAACACACATACATACGCAATCTACATTTTATACAGCCCGCGTACATATGCAGGCTGGTTGTGCACAACACGCGTCTATGTGGGTTTGGAGATTTTTTCAAAATATTTTCCCCTTCTTTCTACAAACTTGTGGTTCCCAGGTATTCTTGAGTTCCAGAAGCCTATGTTGTTTTGGGTTTAGACAGTTTGCAGGCTCATATTGTTTAAGAAATAAAAATAAAATAAAAGATCCTCTTGTATCTATGTGCTTGCAAGCATTTTTGGCTTATTTTTAGCTTGAATTTTAAGAAAAATGAGCTGCATTTAATAAAAAAATTCATGAATCGTGTATTTTGCAGTTTCTTTTAGCATCTTTTGTTAATTTTGCATTTATTGAAAGAAAACATAAAAATAAAACCTAGTTTTTATGCTAGTTAGGTATATTTCTTTCTTTGCATTACTTTTCATTTTATTTGAAAAAGAAAAATGAATTAGCATAGGGTCATGTTTTATTCTCATCTTGAAAGCATTTCAAAAGGAAAAGAAGAAAGAAAATCCTTTCATTTGCTCTTTTGTTTCACTCGAAAGTTGCAATGTGCATTTTGCATGGAAAGGAGAAAAGATTGCATCTTTTTGTTTGAAGGATTCTTCATGATTTTTGCTTGAAGCTCTTTTTCATTTTTCTAGAATTAGTGTAAAGTATTTTTTTCGAGTGTTCTAATTATTTTATTTTTCACAAGAGTCTCAAACAACATAAATTGCACTTTTGTGCCTCGAGTAAGAAAAGCCTCTAAAATGAACACGCTAATCTAAAATATATTAGTAACACTTTTTCTAGGGTTCACCAACAGTTTAGGCTAGGGCCTTGGATTAGGTGTGGAAAGGTAAATCTCCAAGGCCAACCAAAACTTAACTTAGGTGTATGTGTTAGGGTGTGAAAAATACACTTTGTAATTACTCAATACAAGAAGCTCCTCTCACATAGGAGTCAAACACGAGGCCGCGTGGAGGGCTGTGACAGATATATCCATTGTTGATCCCGACAAAGCGTTTGGGAGAGTATGTATTGGGGGTGAATATTGTAGCGTTATTGGCCCAACTTGTGTCAGACCTCTAAGACACTTGGATCCATCCAAGGTACTCTAAGAGTGATTATGTTCCTGTTGCGTTTCAGGCCTCGGGAGGATATTCGGGCTTAGTTACCTTGTCCATACACTCACCTGACTATCGATTGTACCCCCCTGGTTGTTGATTACAAGTTGGTGGCCTAGTTTTCATTATATAGGTTTACACACAGGTGACTACAAGGGGTGTATCGCGGTACCTGAGGCAGACTTTTTATTCTTTGGGTGACACCCGAAGGGACCGTCGATTGGAGGTCTGGGTAACTGCTTCTCATGGCTAGTCGTTTGCCTTTGTGAATGCTTTGGATGATCAAGACTTCATCTCCCTGGGTTGGAAGCATTCAGAAGGGTCATTTGTTTGGCATGTACCTTTTTTGGATTTTCTTCATAGTGGTGTGCTCTATGCTCCATAGTTTTCCATAGCGAGTTAGTCAGTCATTGCTTTGGGTCTTGACCTAAGTTGGTAGACCGCCTACTCCATCGGTCGTGAGGAATTTTTCAGTCTTCCGCTTAGAAACGTGGAGCCACCTCTTTATAGGTATTGTTTTTTATACTACTGGTTCACTAGAGTTAGTGTGTGAGACTCTTAGGGACTTGAACGATCCTGCAAGGTAAGAACCTGTGCATAAGATATTCATTGAAAAAGTTATTGATGACACCAACCAAGAAAACCCTTCACAGAGGAATTCTTGTACTTTTCCTTTCTTCAGAAACGTTGGTGTCCCTTTGATGGCCACTTTGTACATTCCTGGGTTGAATGTAGGACTACCGGTTTGGTTGGGCATCATGTTGATGTTAAGCACTTGATTTCATGGGCATCATGTTGGTGTTCCTTCATCAACAAAGTCTTATCCTCCTCCTTCTACCTTCTCTGGTGAAAGTATAGTTACCAGTAACCGGAAGTCTAAACGAAATAGAAAGAGGAAGAATAAGAAGAAGAAATCACCAAACTTTGCGAGTCATGTTGGAGATAGGTCGTCAACCTCTACAAGCCATGTTGAAGACCAACACCCAACCTTTGTAAGTCATATTGGGGGAAAACAACCAACCTATGTTAGTCATGTTGGAGAGTTTTCAACAACCTCTACGAGTCATGTCAGGGGCAAGCACCCAGCCTCTGTAAGTCATACTGGGGGGGAAATTCCAGTCACTGCTATTCATATTGGCGATAGGTTTGTAGCCTCTATGAGTCATGTTAACGACCAATCACCAACCTCTGCAAGTCATGTTGAATATATGCAACCAACCACTGCTAGTCATGCTAGGGGCATTAATTCTGTTGAGAAACCCAGATGGATAGAACGTAAACATAAGTTCCCTTGTAAGAATTGCAAGGGAGATCGCCTTACTAAACGGTGCCCTAGCATTCCATAGGCATGAAGATTGTGGTCCCTGTCTGCAAGCTCTTCTGGTTTTGATTCTTCTATGGTTTCCTCACAGTTTATTCAGCCTTTGGTTGATGAAGTGGTCGTGTCGATGCAATCTTCGGTCGATTCCACTCCTCTCTTAGAGAGTGTCGAGTCTACCAAATTGGTCACGTCGATGCAATCTTCGACTGATCCCACTCTTCTCTTGGAGAGTGTCGAGTCTACCAAAGTGGTCACGCTGATGCAATCTTCTGTTGATCCAACTATTCTCTTTGAGAGTGTCAAGTCTACCAAAGTGGTCACGCTGATGCAATATTTGGCTAATCCTACGCTTCTCTTGGAGAGTGTTGAGTCTACCAAAGTGGTCACGTCGATGAAATGTTCAGTTGATCCCACTCTTCTCTTGGAGAGTGTCGATTCAACCAAAGTGGTCACGCCAATGGAATATTTGGCTTATCCCACTCTTCTGATGGGGAGTGATGTATCTACCAACTAGGTTTTTAGTATTTCCAGTTCATTACTTTCAGAACAAGGGGGCATTATGCTCTCTTCGAGCACACCCCCTCCAAGTCCTAGGATGGTTTCCTTTGATTGTAATGACATTGTTGAGCCTCATATTCCTTCTTATTCACCCTTTCAAATAAGGTTTGAAGTTAATTCAAAAACATTTACGGATGTAATGTGGATTAAGGAGCCTCCGCAAGTATTTTATCCTCCTCGGCTTAGAAAGCTTTGGGTTCTCCCAAGCTTGTGTCTACTTCACATGAGTTATTGGCTTTTGACAGACGTCCTAGTGAATATTTGGGGATTCTTCCTCAGTTGCCTATATCGTTAGGTGGGAAGATTTTCCTTGTCGATGTTATAGTGGTGCAAGGCCCATTAGATTTCAATATGCTTCTCGGGCGTGATCATGTATATGCTATGAATGTTGTGGTGTCTACGCTCTTCCGAGTGATGCATTTCCCTTACAATGGAAGCATTATCACTATCGACCAGCAGGAATCTAATAATCACCATCCTAATTCAACATTATTTCAAGTTGTCCCTTATATGTTCCTAGTGTTCATGTAGACTCTACCCCCCCATGGATTAGTTATGTGGCATCTTATCCTCGGTGTTCAATTGATCATGAGCAGGAACTTGTTCACTCATGTTTTCCTTCTCGAGACTTGGTCCTAGAAATTGATCCATTGGTTTATCCAATGGGGGAATGGGAGCCCTTGCTTCCCCCTATTGATCCAAGGGATCTCGACTTTCCTTTTGAGTCTAATCTCACTATTTGTAAATCCTCAAGCCTTTGTGCTTGTGATTCTTCGCTGATAGACTCTATCGATCCTGGCCAGAACCTCCATCGTCATATGGAATATGGTCAGTTTGCTTCTCCCTTTGGGACTGTCGACCCTCCTCATTCACGTGATTTCTCAGATATTGAATTGCCTTCGGATAAGGCTATCCTTGAAGCCATGACTATGGTTTCTATACCGTGGAAATACTTACACCATGGTTTGTGTTTTCTTCCCTTTTGGGAGACTTTCCAAGTTGACTACCGAAGAGACTCTTGGTCAAAGCCTAACAACGGTCTCTACTTGAACCAGTACTATGAATGATCCATAAGTTTGTGAGGTGCCTTGTACCATATTGTATAGTCCAGGTTTGTTGTTTTCAAGTTTTGTATTCAGTAGCACCTCTTATTTTCTGGAGGTTTTATCTATATTGGATTTATTAACTTATCGATGAGTGTTATTGGCCTTATATGCATGATCTTGGAGATATTTTTTCTTTGACATTTGTTCATCATATCGATCCGTTCTAACAGTTATTGACCTCCAAACTGACATATAGGTTAGATTTTTCCCTACTTGCATTTTTTGCATTATCCGTTTCCTGGTTCTTTTAGCCTTGGGATCGACCCCACTGAATTGCGACACTAACCTTCCTTGTTGAGAAGTATGTCGTACTTTATGTGGTAGAGACTTCCTTACTTGGGAATCCTAGTTAGAACCTTGTTTTCCATTTGGTTCCCATGCCGAAGTACTTCATAGGCATGGGAGTCCATTTAGTCCCTCCATGATTTTGCAATGAAGCCCCATTCTTCTCCCTAATCATTCTTGGCTAATACCCGAAGGACTCCCTAAGAGCATGGTTTGTTGTCTTTCAAGCTCACTTAAACTTTGAAAGCAACATCTCATGAGAATTTATTTATTCTTTTCAGTCTCATTCATATTACTTAAGAAAAGAAGCCCCATGGAGTCTTATTTTAGCCCTTTTCAGACTCTCTAAAATTGAAAAGATTGTCGAGCGATCTTGTCGTCTTTCATGCTCACCAAAATCAAATTTGAAGGCACATCTATTCGATGGCAGTTTACCCCTTTTTCGGTACAGACAGTTAGATTTACGAATAAAGGTATGTCCTAGGAGCTTCGGTTCGCTAGGAGAGTATTCTCAGGCGTAAATTTAATCCTTTTTTGGGCCCGAGGGGCTAAATTTTTGAAAAACAAACATTCTCCTTGGTTTTGGTTTATCTCTTTTTCGGGCCTTGGAGATTATTTATGAAAAAGGAACCCCCTTAGACTCCATAGTTAAGCTCTTCTCAGACTCCCTAAATATGAAAATATTGTTGAGTGGCCTTGTTCCTTTCACACTCGTTAATTGGTCCAAAAAGAACATATATTTGGCATACGTTTAACCCTTTTTCCGGCCAATAGATTATCTAGGAAAAAGGTACGCCTCGGGAGACTTGTCTCGCCAGGAGAGTTCTCCTAAGCTATGTTTTATACTTTTTCAGGCTAAGGAGACTAAACTTAGAAAAAGTATTTGAGTCCATAGTTAAGCTCTTTTCAGACTCCTTAAAATTGAAAAGATCACCGAGTGATCTTGTATCAATCACACTCGTTAAAATGGTTTTGAAGAGATGTCCTTTCGGTATAAGTTTAACCCTTTTTCGAACCAACTGGACTAGTTATGATAAAGGAACTCCCTGGAGTCTTCTTTTAGTATTTTTTCAGACTCTCTAAACGTGAAAAAACCATCGAGCTTACCTTCTCCGGGCTCGTAAAACTTCACATGGAAGGAGTCTTGTTGTGTCATTCTTAATCGCATCGCATGTCTCATCCTTGCGCTTTTGGCCTAATGTCGGCTCCATGTTGCTATCAACTAAACCTTCAAATCACTCCTTAAGACAAGCCTTACAACACTTTTTCCCTTGTGATCTCACACCTTGACCCATGGAGGAATTTTCCCCGAGTGTCCTTATCCCGCACATGTCTCATTTCCCTAAGCATCAATATGTTCCATGCGCTTGGAACCAGTTTGCTTGCTCGCAACACTCGTTCCTCTTTTGTAATGTTGCATTCTTTTATTCTTTTTCAAGCTCGTTAAAAATTTGAAAACAAGAAAAAAAAAAAATCAAATATTCCAAAAAGAGGAGACAGGATATACATTCTCTTTTTTCGGCAGCAAGATAGTCGCCCTTGGACAAAGCAAATCCTTTCATTTTTTCACCAAGCATTGAGATCTAGTATGACCTTAGGAAGTTGTTCTCGTTACATAGAGTTGTGTCCTACTTCATTTCGTTACTCTTCCAAACATATGGAGAGTTTGTGGTGCCTCGTGTATCACAAACTTATGTCAATTTTCAGTTGCCTAAGTCTCATCATTTTGTAGTGCTTTTGTCCAAGGGAAGTTTTATCCAACCTGATTTAGCCATTCTATAGTTTATCTCTTAACTTCCATGAGTTGCCCGAGAATCCTGTCAAGCTCGAATTCAAAGTCAATGAAGTTTTATGCATGATGATCGAGATTCTCCAATATTTCCCCGACGACATGTCGAAGACCTCAGAGTAAAAAGTCTTACACTCCTTTTGTACTCCTACCTGAGCTGTTGAAGATCTTGAATTTGTTTCTCGAGCTATGAAGTCCTCATCTCCAGCCACAGGCGTCAATGCTTCTTGAAGATGCATATTATATTGTACTTAAATATCATCAAATGATTTTGATGTAGATCCGTTGTGTATTACTCACGACTACACTTTATATACATTTATATGACATGGATATGAAATGTACTTGTTGACATACATGATTAGTTCATCTTGAGCATGGGTATGCCTGCCTCAGAGAGATTATCATTGTTTTGCAGATGGCACCCCCCGAACTCTGGTCCCAGGCTCACTCGACTTTGTGCCTTCTCACTGGTAAAGATATTGTAATGTATTTCAACCATCAGTTGCTCTTCTGACCTCACACATTAGGGGGCATCTCTTATAGTCCAAAAATTCCCTACCTATGCATACATGGCATTGGCCTTTCCACTTACACAATTTTCTAAATTACTGTTGACGATCCTTCTTAAAAAAACATTTTTTGGAACATGTATGCGTTATGTTGCACAATAGCCCACATACACATGCTAGTTGCATACTAGACAACACACGTACATACACAAGATGCATGCTAGACAACCTGCGTTTACCTCCAAAATTTGCAAAAAATATATAATTGCAAGGAATTCGGCAGAGTTTACGGGCTATCAAGGGTTTCCCAACCATTTTACCCATTGTATCCCGTCCCCAAACTGAATAACCATATTTTTCTCATATAAAAAGAGGTCTTAGGGTCCCATTTACAACAAAAGGAAGGAGAACAAGTAAACTCTGCCAAAATCCCTTCCCCTTCTAGCCCAAGTTTTACAGCCCTTTCTGAGATTTGTCCTCAACATTCCCCCTCCATTCATTTCTCCTTATACAACCCTTTCCCTTTTCCCAAAGAGATCAGTTGGTTGTGAGAAGCAACCATTGGAGTGATGCATTGGGAGCAATGCTAGAAGAGTCGGGACCTGGTTCGCGGAGCATTAGCCAACAAACGTTGTAATATTTGTAATCTTCCTATTGAATAAAAGAGTTATTTTTCTGTCCCAATACATTGTGTCTTTATGCTTAATTGATTAGTGCATTTATATCTATGTCTGAACGTTAACAGTGATAAGTAGAGATCGTATATCTTGTAGCGTTGTTTTCCTAAGTTTTTGCAGGTCAGCATTGGGAGGAGACCAATAATCAAGGAAGCTACAAAGGCAAAAGAGGACTACACCGGATGTTAGGACCAAAGGTACACTGACTTTACTCTCTCTTGTCATTTAATTTTAGATAGTTTTGGGCTAGCTTAGGAATAGGATTGTCTTTTAAGGGAAGTCAATGCTCTTCTTGTACCTCGACCTTATATAGTAATAGGGGGATTTCCCCACTAGAACCAAGGTGACACACTTGGGAGTCTATGCCTCTTCTTCAGAATATCTTCAAGTTGCATCTGCAACTCCTTCAATTCTAGTGTACTCATCCTACAAGGAGTCTTTGATACGGGCGTTGCTCTAGGCATAAGATTTATAGAGAAATCAATATCTCTTTTCGGAGACAATCCCAGTGTCTCCTTAAATACATCCTCAAACTCTTTCAATACTATGTAGTCTTCAATACTTGGCACTTTATCCTTAAATTGCAAATTTGACATCCTTTCCTGTAGTTTTTCTTCAATTGCAAGGCTGAAATTTCTCTAATAGTTACAACTCTTGGAATTCCCTGAACTAATCTCAAGTTTCCCTGCTCATCGAGGCAAGTAAATGCCTTATTGTAACAATCTAGGACACCATGGTGCTCATCCAACCAATCCATACCAATGATGCAATCATGCGAGCCCAAAGGTATAATATTTAAATCAACCTTTGTGTGCAGCCCATTCATCTCCATTGGACATGCCTTAACCATTTCATTAATTTTCCTTTTTGGTCCTGTAGCTAACTGCACCAAACAAGGTTTTCCAAGCTTGCTTCTCGACAATTAGAACCTTTCTACCATCTGGGGATCTAGATAACTATGACTAGCTCCTGAGTCAATTAAAATAGCAATGGGTTGGTCGTTAATCTTACCTTCCACTTCAATCATGTGTGAGTGAAACTTAGCTTGCTTGTTATCCAAGGTTATGTAAATCCTTGACACATTTATGCCCATGTCCTCAACTCTCGCAACTTATTGTACATTATGCACAATCCTCGCTTTATCATCTCTTTGAGGGAAATCTTCGCATAAATGGTCTCCGCCACAATTCCAACATTAAATAGATTGTTGCCATGGATTTTTCCCCACTATCTCCATCATTCTATTCTCCTTGAGAATTGTTTGTCTTTAGGCAGTATTTCTGAAAAATGATAGCTTAGTCCCTTTCTTCCTCTATTCCACCTTACTTTTCATCTTGCCTTCCCAAGCCTTTTGGAAAGTCGGTCTTCCCCTTTGTTGCTCATAAAGACATTTAGCGCACCTTATGGTTTCCTCCAATGTCTTAGGGTCATCATATTATATCTTGGCACTGATACATGAAGACAACCCACTCAATTACCTCTCAATCTTAACCTGCTCATCCTTGATGATTGCAACATATTTCAATAGCTCTAAGTATCTTTTATCATACTCATCTATCGTCATGCTCCCAAGATTGAGTTCAAAGAACTCGTTCATTTTCTTGTCATGATATCATTTGGTTAAGTATTTCTTTTGAAAATACCTCTCGAACTCCATCTAAGTAACCTTATTTTCATCAATGTGTTGTACCTGCACAAATTGATCCCACCACATTAATGCCTTTCCTGTTAACTGGTAGATGGCAATTCTTCCTTCTACCTATGCAGAATAATTATGCAGCTGAAAATACTTCCTCATACCCACCAACCAGGTCTCTGCATCTTCATCCTTCTTGTACTCACTGTCAAAGGTAAGAGGTTTTATCTTATTCATTTCTCCATGTAGCTCATCCACCCCGATCCTTCTCTTATGCTTTCCGATAGGAGATGGAATTGAGCTACTATGCACTTTCCTAAAAGAACACTTTGGCAAGTGACTTCCATGCCTACCAACACTTCTTTCTTCTCTTCTTTTCTCATCATGAGACGTGCGACTTCTTGATCTACTTGACTCTGTCTCCTTATCCATTTTATTTTCTATTATGTCCAAGATTTGCATCAACTTGATGTTGAAGTCATCTTACTGCTCCTTGGCTTTCAAAAGCCTCTCATTATCATCCTTATAGCTATGAACATCTTTTTGTAGTCCCTTTATGGTTTATACCAAATTCATGTGCTCTTCCTTGGATTTTGTACCATTAACACCCAAATTGACATATATATCCCCGAATTCATCATCATGACTGTAAGTCCTCTGCGCATCTTCCATGATTTTGACCTTCTGTATTATTGTGTTCTGCTCTAATCGATGATAATTCTACAAAATGTGTAGGCAACAAGATTTTTTAGATGAATTCATAAGACAACTACATGAAAAATCTGCACCATCTCGTCAGAATCCTTTCTTCCAAAGCTCATGCGTGCACTGGTATTCAACACATACCAATGCATAATGTCAATTTTTAACTTGTACACCGCATATTAGTAATGCGCATGAACTACCAATTTGTTCTGTGCAACCCTAGACCTTTAGTGTTCACACCCATGCACAATTGTTTACCGCACAGTTCTAGTGTTGCACCCCACAATACCCAAAATTTGACGTGCACATTTGCACATTCTTATTTTTGCATGCATCACAACTCTATATCGCGTACCGATACTTAGTGCACAAGTCTATTTCATATTGATCTTTGGCCCATACAAGTCAAGTGTTGAACCAATAGCTCTTATTCCATAATGTAACGTACCTAGTCTCCCCACTGAGAGTCGTTACCACGTTGTAATGTTTACCATTACCAACACTTACAACATGCTACTGCAAAACAACATTACTCTAAATCAACCAATATGTAACATCCCCAGCATACCACTGAGCAATGTTACTCTAAAATTCCATTGCGCAGATTCTAAACTGAACTCTAGTGTGTGCAGTATCACTTGAAGTAGTGTGCTCAACTTCGAACTGAGTTGTGCCATACTAACTTTCTCCTTTTAACACAACTTTAAGCAGTGGAAGTAACTATAACCAACTGTGCACAAGCACATTAAACACATAGCATTACCGTGCACTCACCCATTCTAGTGTCCTTATCAAATTTGTCTTACTTGTGGGCGCGGACTGCTTCCCTATGCGCACAAGTAATTCCAGCCTCTAATGCACACATAGTGTTCTCTGCACACACGACTATTCAACCTCTTCTTGAATACTTATAACCAAATTCACAAGGTTCACTTAATAGAAAACACTAACATCAACTAGCATACTCATGCACAACTACAAATACGGGCTATAAGAACCATACTTACATGTGAAAGCAACATAAAACATAATAATAACAATTACTTATATGCGACAACATCCAAGAATTAACCCATGTCAAACATAGATAAATAAGCAGACAGTAAACAAGACAAACACATAAAGAAGACTTATCTTTTATGAAAGTCACCAACTGCACGCATAACTCAGACGTTCCTCCCAGCCATAGACTTTGTTGCTCATATACTTTCAGAACCAGGTCACCCCCAAGTTGGGGCTTAACTCCACCAGGTAAAAAGGGTTCCTAGTGACAGGATAAGGTCTGATACTCAACATAATTTCTCAGTCCAAGGTGCTCGCTGCTGCAACTAGTCTACAGTCCCACATTCCCCATGCACCTGTCACACCTAAGGAAGTGTGTCCCTTCTCTACTCAACAGTCCCTCAGTTGCCCCACTTCCCTTCCAGGGTTATCAACAACAAGTCAGACAATAAGTCTTTGAGCCCTACGACCAATGCCCAACGCACCAGGGAACAATTCTCAACAAAACTCTCGCTTGGAGAGTATGCTCACAGGCCTAACAACCCACTTCCTAAATGACCAATCTCTCACCCAGCGAGATTGCTCACGGGCATGACAACCCGCCTCTTTGACAGAAAAACTATGATTACCTTCGCAACTCCTTACAAACTTCTCTATGTAGATAAGGTAATAATTGGATTTTCCATACAGTCTGACCCCCTCCTGCTCAGAAGAAAGTGAATCATGAATAATCATGGATTATCCCCCAAAATACACCAAGGCTAGAAACATATATTGCATGCCTTCAACTTGACACTTGTCACCCTCAGAAGTAGCTTAAGCCACTTGGTGACTCATTCCCTACCCTTGGGAACTTAGGATAAAATACATATCCAACATTACACTTTTCTAGAAATATTATAAAATATTCCCTAAGACTTAAGTCTCACCCCCCTTTTCCCTTTTCCGGTGGAGTTAGCCCGCCGTCTCTTTTCGTCTGAGTCTGTTTGCGTGCAACGATGTAATATTATATTAATAACTAAGATTATATTTACATGGATAGACGCGTTGGCCTATCTACATCCCGACTCACCAGCCTCATAATCACACAAGTTCTCCGACCTCAATATAGATACAAACATATATATAACTTAGCTTAGTGCACACTCTCAGGTCATTACCGCGCACTTACCCAAGCGCGTGCAACACTGTGAAATGTGCGCACTTACGTAGGTGCATGCAACACTATGAAATGTGCACACCCTATCCTTGATAACAATACTTTGTGCACAACTTAGGTGTGTGTAACATCAAAACTCAGTGCCAACAACTCACCAGCCCAAATGTACATTTACACTTACCATTGGTACTAACGGCTGACCAACCTGTATATATAATTTACAAAGGGTTCGGATCAGGGACATTACATGTGATTTCTCCTTTCCAGTATGTGATTTCTCCTTTCCAGTAGGATTTCGTCCCTCCCACACATCTCCATGTGTTTCATTTCATGATTGATTATATGGCTATTTATGCTAATGATTATTATGTGTTTGACTTATCTTTGTTGTATTACATAATTAAGCACATGGGGAGATACCTTGATGAGGTGATCAACTAGTTGCATTGGTT
>SNQJ01S0192983.1:12207-30015 GCA_010110895.2 Picea sitchensis | reverse complement strand
AAATCAAAGCAAGCCATCTGTGTGGAAAAAAGAAAATAAGGGAAAATGATTTTTATCCACCTAAGTGCTTATGTTTGTTTGACTATCCCCTTTATAAGTTGAGGGGTATAAGTGGTGTAGTATTTAGAGCATGCATAACATCATTCTTGAGAAGGAAAATGAATTTCCCCACATCCAAAAACCTTACAATGTGAAATTTAGTTCAGATGCACGGCCTCTAGTGTGGACAGAGGCGCATATGGTGCCTGTGCGCTGGAAGTGTTGAGAACTAAAGCGCATGTGCGCAGAGGTAGAACATTGTGCAGGTGCATGTGCGCAAGATGTGCGTCTGTGGCGTGAAATACCTGCGCGCCTACGACAAGTGACCGAGAAATAAAATCTGGATGGATTTCCCTCAATTCTCCTGTGAATTGACTGGTTAGCAGGTCGGCAGAGGCCGGTTTGTGTCCCTGCAAGTTAATAAAACCAAAAGGAAAGCAAAATAAACCCAAATGAGGGAGGAATTGATACCTTTGTCCCCAGTGGAGTCGCCAGTCTGTTCGCACCCAATTCGTCACCTGGTGAGAAAATCGAGGGTGCTTACATGCCCTGTTGGGTCTTGCAGGGCATGACAGTTGTGGAAGGAAAGGTTAGAGAATACAGAACAAACTACAAGCAAGAATTAAACAAAAACAAACTAAACTGTGAACATACGGATAAAGAAACAATAAACACGAAAAAGACACCGATATCACCAATGGTTTTGAGCTGATCTATTGATGAAATCAGAGCACGATGAAGGAAGGGAACTGTGGTTCCTTCTTCCCCCAACGGAAGGCTCTTGAGGCCCTCACAAAGTTTGATTTCCTTACAATGAGAATAACTGAGTATGACAGTGAAAGAACTCCCTACAATGTTGCCAATGTGTTATCGTTAAAGAATGAGTCCTTAACAATATTAGCAGCATAACGATGCCTGAAATTCCTTGCAAAAACAATGTATCTTCACGACTTTTTATAGCAGATCCTCGGGCGATTATGTAACCTCTTCAAAGTGTGAAAAGGGGCCCTTTAGGGCTTCCTTAGGTCATTAACCCGCCTACCCTGCGGATTCGGCTCGGATTTGGGAGTCAAATCAGATTGGGAGCTAGTCCGTAAGCGGTTGAGAGGTTGGCCAATTCATAAATGCGTCGTTTTAGCAGGTGCGCGGGTTTTGTCGTTGATAGCCGCACGTCGTGTGCGCATGTCCGCAGAGTACGTTCTTGTCCTGCGCATGTACACGCGCACCAACCTACTGTGAAGCACCCTTCAATTTTTGGTTACTTTGTATAGTTTTTGACCCTTCTGGAATGCTGTGAAATTAATACAGTGCCATGAATGACTTCATTGCTATTTTGATGATGCGGAGTTCTTTTCGCCATGTGCGAACGAAATTTCAGTGATAACAAACATGGAGCTAAGAAGGAGGAGATGTATGATATAATTGACGTTGAACTCAGATGGGTATAAGAGGCCCTTCAATCCATCCGTGTAGTATCCACTATGCCCCCGCCACCAGAAGAACCAGAGTTGGTATATGAGCCTGCCCAACTCTGCAGACTAGCAAATGCGAACAAAGCTCACCTTCGTCGAGAAAAAACTGAGAAAGACCAGGCCACAATAGAAATAAAACAAGCCCAGAAAGAAATGGTAGAGCAACTCTGGGTTGCACAAAAGGAGAAAGAGGACCTTCAATCCAAGTTTGAATAATAGAGGGCATATGCCAATAATGAAAAAGAACAATTGCTCACATAACAGATTACAGTCAAAGAAGCAGTCGACAAAGAACTTCGCTCTATGATGGGCTTAGAGCCAAAGGCAGAAGACCGAGTGGAGCATCAAGTAGCGTAGCTCAAAGAGTCTATCCAACAGCTAAAGCAAAGAATAGTAGACTTAGAGCTACAAACAGTGCCCAACACTCCGTCGGATGTACGAGATCAAAGAGAAGCAACTGCTCAAAGTGCAGTTGAAATAATCAAGGCCCTCGCCATAGAATGTAAACAACTAAGTGATCAAAGTGCCCAAACTTATGAGCGACTCACTGAGGATTATGAATTAAAGGTAGTGGAGTCACAGCTCAAGGAGGAAAATAAGCAAGTAGAAATAGTACAGGCACAGTTGAAGCCCCTGTCAGCCGTTGAGAGGATTAAGTGATCCCAAGAATAGCACACTACTCAACAGCAGGTCCACACCATTCAAATAAAATTCATGGAAGTGACTTAGATGCTCCAACCAATACAGGATGAGGCTTGCGAACTATTCATAGAGATTGAAGGTCGAGAAGAATAACTGGAGAAATTCATCAGTGTAGTTGAACAACGCTTAGAGGGACCTATCAATGAAGCAGTAATTCAAGAGTTCGTCGAACAGGAGGCCTTGGCACATCAACAGGTCGAAGTAGCTCGATCCAAGCTCGATGCTTTCGAAGTAGAGCTACCTAGACCAAAGTGACTCGGGACGAGTCACAGGTGAGTGTTGGGGGCCTGTTGTCCCTTAACCAAGTTTTGAGGATCCTTGTTCATGTTTTACCTACTTTTGGGACTTTGACAGGCTATCTAAGGTAGAGCGCAAGTCGAAGTGGAGATCGCGTGATCTCGGCCCCTTTTTAGGGATTTTTGGGTTTTTGGCTTATGTAACGGGTATGCGGATGTTAGCCCATGGGTTTACCCATGTTTAGGCCTGATTTTGTAATGTATAAATAGATGTCTAGGTGATGTAATAAGGGGGACATCTATGGGAAATCTATGTGATGCTAGGTGCTAATTGCAAGTGGAAATTGTAATCTCTTTGTGCATACTTTGTAAAACTTGCAAAGCTAAGTGCAAGTGATCATAAGAGACTATGGAAGGGTTTTTGCTATAACTCAAGGAAGGAGGATCTAGTGAAGTCCAAAGATCTCCTGTCCTATGCAGAGTAATATATCAAGACTATATGGGTGTACAAGATTGACATAAGACAATAAGGAGAATCATAGTTGGTGGGTGTAGCCCGAGGGAGGGGGTGAACCACGTATATCTTGTTTTGTGGTTTCTTTGTGCATTTTGAGTGTATGCGATTAAATGCTTAGTGCGTTGATGTATGTTAGATGAATATGATATGATAGCTTAGTGCAAAATAATGTGAACGAATGATAGCTCTAAACTATGTCGATGTGCTTATTTCTTGATTATATTATATCTGTGTGAATACTGCACCATTTTGTTATTATCGTTTATCTATGTTGTAAGATAAAGGCGAATATTGATGAACTGTAACTGCTAAGTGCTTTGTTAAAGTGTTACAATAATAGATCTGTGTCCCATCTAAGGTTACAGACACCAGAGTCCTACAACCACCCCTTCCTCTACCTCGGGTGAGACTTCATCTTCTTCGCAGGTGTTGCTGACAGGATCTACAGTTAGGGTTTTTTTGGTGCGTTGTTGTAGCATTGAACCCTGGGTCTGCCCCTGTGCCAACAATTACTGTATTATAAATATCAAACGGAGAATACAACCAAAATCCTTGATGTTGTAAGGTCCCTTCCAAGAGTTCCTTTCTTCCCACACACTTCTTCTCCATAGATTCTGAGACCAAAAGTCTATCTTGACAAATCAAATCTCAACGTCAACATAGGCCCAAAACTTCCAAGCTACAAAACTTAGGAACTAGCCATTCCAAAAAATCCTAAAGCTAACTTTCCCCATGAGAAATCCCCTCCTTTTATAACCTGAAAAGGATAGGGTGAGGAGGTTAGGATGATCCCAAGAGATTATGGATGTGACTTATATCCAAACCGATTAGAGGCCAACTCACCCTCAAAGCTTTTGTTCTAGAAGCATTGAGAATATTCTCTTTTTCCTTCATAGGAAAAATCGTCACACCCTTAACACTAGGAAAACTGAGATGATGTCCCATGCCACTATGGTACAGAATATAATGATCCTATATCATCACACACTTAACACTAAGAAATGTGTGATGATCCCTCTTCATAAGGGTTTTACAAGGGAAAAGATAATTTCATCTCTCTAGGAAAACTCATCTTCATTCTTCTTCAGGGATTAAGGAATTTTATCCTTCTAAAGAAAAAGGATAGGTTTACATAATTAATGGTAATAGGGGTGATGAAAATAATGTGTAATAGAGAGTCCCCGAAAGTATGAATTTGTAACAGAGTGATAGCTAAAATACTTGGTCGAGTGTGTGTTGGGAACAAGGAACACATCGGTCGAAAACCTACCAACAAGAAAGGAAATACAGTAAAATAATATATCATCATTGAGGTAGGAATTCCTATACTCAGAATAAAAATGACTCAAAGCATAAATGTTGACATGCAAATATGCATGTCAAGTAAGACAGGTCATGGACACCAAACATACATTGTGGATCCATGCCAATATGACTCAAATCTGAACATAGCAACCAAAAATACACTATGGATCTATGTGTTAAAGATTCAAATTTTAAAATATTCATGAGAAATAAACTATGGATCTATGCAACAATACAATCTGAATATACTCCAGCACAACCTGAATCTATCAAAAAATATCTAGGGTATTCATATCCACCACTCTATAGTACAAATCTAACCATGTGAATACATGTGCTGAAGTCGAACATGGTAGAAACCACATGATTACCGGTCATAGTGAATATCGTTAACAAGTGTGAGGGAAATCACCATTAATGTCAATGACTCCCAAGTTACCCTAATACAATCCAATGAGTGTGAATTTATGAGCTAAAGTCAAACACTTGGCAGAATCTCCCGATCAGAGGTCAATAATGAAAACCCACTGTCGAAAGTGAGTAAACCTTCCAATCAGGCATACAAGTTCCAAGGTACTGATTAGTTTCTAAGTCTAATTCTTGGATAATGAGTTGAAGTCAATAGGAAAAGACTTGTCACAGGAGGGCATTAATGCATCCCCCATCAATGACACAAAACATGTAAACATATTTGTAGATTAGAGTAATAAGTGATTTAGGACTGATGCAAGGATGGTCAATGCAATAGAAGGCTTAAGGAATGTAGAAATGGTCGACGCAATAGAAGGATTTTTGGGTTGATCTTCTCTTTGAACATATTGATGACACAAAAACTATCTTGGAAACACTGACTCAATAAAAGGATCACAGAACAAATCATAATCTTATAAAGGAGTAGAGACAATAATATTTTCCAACCTAGACACAAAGAAAGTGAAAGGGTGTCATGCTCAAAAGTGACTCTTCCATAGAATACAGGTTTAGATACATTTCTTTCCCAATTTTTCCCCCACCATTTCTAGCCAGTACCTCTTTATTTTTACACAAACTTGAGGAGTATAACATATGCTTGAACTATAAGCTCATCCTTCAGATGATTCCCTCGGAGTATGTTTAACGAACCCAAGAAAGGAGTGGTTTGGTCTCATATGGGCCTTTCGATGTTTTTTTTATGAGTCCAAAGAAAGAAAATTCAGGGGCTTTTCATGTTTAGAGAGTTTTAAAAACACTTAAGAAAAATCCAAAATGTCCTTTCTCATAAAGTAGTCTGATGAGACTGAAAAAGAGATAATATACTACTCAATAGACGTTTTCCTCAAATACTTTAAAGAGTGTGAAAAGAACAAGATCGCTCGACAATCTTTTCATGTTTAGGGAGTTTGAAAAGAGCTTAAAGGTAATTCTAGGGGGTCCATTTTTCGTATAAGCTTTACGAGTCTGAAAAAGTGATAAAATTTTACGTGGTTACATTCTCATGTATTTACGATCATGAGAAAGAACATAGACTAAGCTTGGGATTGTTTTCATTTTCACACAAGCTTAAAACAAACCAAAACTATTCTTGGGATAGATTTTATTTTTTACACAAGCTTAAAACTAGCCAAAACTATGCTTGGACCTGGTTTGATTTTTACATAAGCTTGAACCAGAGGAAACTATGCTTGATATAGGTGGTTTCATTTTTATATAATCTTGAACCAAATAAAACTATTCTTGAGGCTTCCCAATGTGTAATCCAAGGATGGTTGGTACATAGCCCCCAACTTAAGAAGCTAGTGACTTAACTTCAACATGGAGTCTAGAGGATGTAAACATTGCCCCCCAAAATTTATTTCGTCCAATGTCACATGAGGATGGAATGAAGATTAAAATATTATACGTAACGAAGTACTTGACTCAATCGAAGAGGGGGAAATATATTTCATTTTTAATGAGCTTGGCACAAGAACATGAACTATGCTCGAGAATCCAGGTTCAATCCTTAGATCTTTGTTTAATTTTTTAACAAGATTGACATAGAAAAAAGAACTATGCTTGTAAGATCTGTTTCATTTTTTAACGATTTTACTACATAGACATGAAAACTATCCTCACAGTTGATTTCATTTTTTTAAATAGCTTGAATTCAAAAAACCATGCTCAAAGATGGTTTCATTATTTAATGAGCTTGAAATTAGAAAACCATGCTCAAATCTCTATTCTATATCATGGATTCAAAGAGATCTTTGCTGGATGAAAGAAACACACTTTGGAAGGAACACATGTTGAGGGCCACGATAGGGGCAAGGTGATCAGGCTTTAAAATCCCTATCGAATATATCACGATGTCAACTCTTGGATCTAAGTCATAAGAGACTGATCTTACAGTGAGAGGCTCATATTCATCAACAGTTGAAGGCATGGGAGACAATGCCACATAATTGACCTGTAGTATAGGTGATACCGTATGCTTATACAAACCATTTAGGGATGCATCGAGTTGATGGTCAAGTCAGGGATGATCAATAGTCACAATTATTTCATCGTGAGGGAAACATATCACATTTAAAATAGTAGACACAATATATTTCATGGCATAGAACTAATCTCTCCCAAGGATTAAATTTAAATCCAAGGGGTCTAGGACTACCATGACATCAATAAAGATAGTTTTCCCTCCAGAAGTTACTAGAAACTAAGGAAGGATCCCCAAAGGTTGACTGATTCTTTTGTTAAAAGATAACAAATTTTACGTAAGCGACACAAGATGAGGATAACCCAAATATTTCTAAGCAATAGAGGACATGATGCAATCCCCCTTCTCTATTAGGGGTTGTGTGACCTCTCGGTCAATGGATCTTCAAATTTCTAAGTCAAATTATCTCTTTGGGACCATGCTAGCCCCCAATTTGATTTAAGACAGGCCCTCTTTTACCTTTGGCACAGGTCCTATGTAACTCGCGGGCCCTTTTCGTAGCGCTCTTTAAATATTTAAAACTGATGGGAGCTAGCTCCTTCTGCTAGCCCCTCTCTACATGTGACCTCGAGCTATGATCCAGTCTTGAATTCCTAAAGCACTTCACAATTTTGTGCTTCGCTTGTTTTGACTCCAACTTACCCATTTTTCTCTGAACTCTGAACCACGAACTTACCCGACAATATCTATGGTTCTCATCTCTCCAACAGACAATGATTGTGATCTGTTTCAGTACATCAGTGTTTGGTAGTTTTGAATGTCTTAACACTCCCTTTCCCTGAAGTACTCTATCACTGAAATGACATAGATGACACCATGTGTCCACACAATCAACAATAAGGATTTATCTTCTTACCTTTTTCCCGGATGCATGCTCCTGGATCCTGTGAACATATGACAGGTGTCCCCCTCAGATCGACAGTCACAATCCCCTTCGCTACTTCATGACTTTGTGAATTTTTCTCTTAATCCACACAAATATTCAAGAGTTCTTTCTCACGAACTCTCTGATCGTTTTCCACGTATCCTTGTTGATACCGACTATTTCGATTTCTTCATGGCTTGAGGAATTCAATGATCCCCACTCTTCAAATACTTCAAAAACCTCTGAACACTTGGAGTGTCTAAGGAATCAACATCTCACCTTCATGCAACTCTCCCAGTATGATGGTCTGAAACTATCATGCTTCCTCCTGAACAGATCTTGCTTGTTAATTTGTGAAATCTTAAATGACTCCTCCCTATTGAAGAATTCTCCCCCCGCTATCTCTTTTTCTCTTGTTCCTCCTTCGAGCTACTAACTCCTCAGAGCGTTTTTTTCGACACTTAGTTGAAATTAACCCTGTGCATTCCTTCCAACGGTTTTTTCTCTCGAACTTAACTTCCTTGTTGGTGACTGTGCACACCTTGCAACATTTATTTACACTTTTCTCCAAATACTCTTAAGTTACTCCTCCTAGTCTTATGAGTCAAAAATACTATATCTACACACTACTTACTGACAATATGCACTCCTTGCATACAAGTATCCAATATATCTCACCTAAACTTGTTCCTCCTCAACACTCTGAACTTCTCAGAATGACTTCCTTGATACTTAGCCAAATATCAACCCTATGCACACCTTGAAACATGCTTCCTTCAACTTAAATCTTGATGGGCGACTGTGCACTCCTTGCAACAGTTCTTATACGGATCACCTTTTCCTCATAAAAAATATGAATCTAAGTGTGTTTCCTCCTATGCATACTTTCAAGCTATCCCTCCCTAAATTCTGAGTCAAAAAAGACTCTGCCAGCACACACCTTGCAGACACTTATTCACTCCTTGCAAACATAAGTTTCATGTTATCTCTTCTGATCTTATGAGTCGAAATAGACTCTATCAACGCACACCTTTCGTACACTATGCACTCCTTGCATAGGATCATAGAAGAGAAACAAATGAAACTTATCTAATATCTCATAGATTCATACATACAACCATGTAAATGCATTCATAACATAAGAACAAGTAATAAAAAAGAATTTCAATTAACATAAAGCCTTCCATTCATTCATTCAGTTAGACACATTAACAATGACAACAAACATTTGGAGCAAAGCTTTTTTTTTATATTCATTCAAATGATATGTACATGGATTCATACAATGCTCCTCAACATCTCTTGAAAACTCTTAACAATAATAACTCTCTGCAACTTTCAGCTAAATTTCAACAACAACACCAACTCTCAACAACCTCATTTGGGCATACAATAGATTTATTTATAAAAAATGAGCTCATAGAGATTTTCCCTCCGACTACCTTAGTGCTATCCTATCAAATTAAAGGATTTCAACTACTAAGGATTTATTACAATAAATGTTTCAGACAGACATATAAGAGAAAACACTTCGAATCTGTACTGCAAGATAATACATTAAATTAAAATACACTCCCCATCGATCTCATAAAATGGTTTAGCTTCTAAACATTTAAGATGTTTATTAATTACAATCTTTTCAAGATATTTCATGACATGTGTTGAGGAAAGGATATGAAATGATCTTAGTCAAGCATTTTTAGATTTTGCTTGGCTAAAGAAAAATAGATGGGAATATCACCCTATGTTTATAGCCAACAAAAATAAAATCCTAACTCACAAGTATTAACAAAAAGATTGCTAGAAATTTACTTTTTATGTAATTTTCTGAACATATCAGTTGCTGAAATAAATGTAAAGATAGAAGAAAAGTCACCAAGATAATAATCAAGATAGATAAGACATAAATAAATCCTTTATTCCATTCAAATTCACCAAAGAGTCATTTTCTTTACAAAATATCATGCATAAAGTTTGGACCAAAGTCAAACTTAGACATCCCCGATGGAGCATACAAAAGAACCTCTGGCAGAAAACCAAAACTGAAATCTAAAATCTGGATCAGCTTGCCACGGATTGCTTCCCACTTGACTCTGGACAATAGACTTTGTCAGTCATGAAAACTAATTCACAAATAGACAAGTATACATAGACTATCAAACATAGATCAACACCTCTGAAGAACAATTGTCTGAATGATGTGATTCAGCCCTAAATATTGTTGTCTACAATAAGACCCTGCTATCATAAAACAAAATTAGGCTTGTGATGAATAGATGAATAAATGAAAACCGAACTATCTCAACATAAACTCAAAGAGAAAACCTTACTATGATTATGCTTCTATCCTCCTTTGCTCCTCCCTTTCCTTTGCTTTTAAAAAAATTAGAATTGGTTGAAGTAGTTGAAACAAATCATTAGTTAAGTTAATTAAAAGACTCAACTAAATTTAGTTAGGGGGAAGAGTAATAATTATAATAAGGGTTATAAATAAAATAATAACTTGTAGGTGGGACCCTTTGTGACTCCCTTTAGTTCATAATAATCAAAACAATCATAACATAACCATTAGTTAAGTGAAACACACCTCCTCGTGTCTCCCATCAACATATTCACCTTTGGCAAATTTAGCTCATGAAATTTGAAATTATTTTCAAAAATATTACTCATATATCGAAAATAACACATGATGTCCAAAATTTCCTAAAGTCAACTATCATTAACAATCATAAAAATAAAACTTAGGCTGAATCTCGTTGATTGTTAATGACCTCTTGATTTTCCCTTCCTTGATTGTTGTTGTGACCTCTTGATTTTCCTGAATTTGCCTTTCGTTGTGCAGAGCCTTTAGGCTGAATCTCGTTGATCAGGTGGGACCAATCATCCCTCAAATGCATCCGGGATGACACCGATTTGTCAGAATCATTGGAGGGTGAGGAAGGGGCAAGAATGGACTTTCATTTTTCAAGGGAATGGTGGGCCTCAGTTTTCAATATATTTCTATTGTGGGAGGATTTCACTAGCGAGTGGTCAGGGGAAGCTTGGAAAATGGGGTTAATGGGT
Source organism: Picea sitchensis (assembly GCA_010110895.2). Lineage (NCBI taxonomy): Eukaryota > Viridiplantae > Streptophyta > Pinopsida > Pinales > Pinaceae > Picea > Picea sitchensis. The sequence goes on along the minus strand of SNQJ01S0192983.1, from coordinate 19,361 downwards.
GGAGGAGAAGGAAAGGACAAGTTGGGCCAACCATGATGTTGGGAGACTGTCTGGTGGACAATATCCTACCATCCATCATTTTCAGGGACCTTAGATTGCAATGAGACATGAGGAGGTACGGGAATATCAGGGGATTGCAGGGCTTGGAAATGAGGCCTTTCATGCCTAGGTTGGACTATTCCCTTCCCAATCCAACTTAAAAATCTGGCATGAAACAATATCAAAGATCTTGTGAATCGACATCAAAATGTATGGAGAACCTGGGCCTTCTTGGGCCTCTGTTCCAATTACCTCTATCTATGTTTCCCCGGCCATGGCTACCTCGACTGAAAAAGTTCATTCTTGCATGCATGATTTTTTAGCAAATAGTCTTTTAAATAACCATACATGATAACTCTTAAAAATATGAAATAAATTTTTCTCAGCGACGCATCAAACTCATGCAATACAATCCATACAAATTGTTTTCTTGTTTATCAATGGGCAGGGGGTGAAAAATGGTTCTGGGATATTCGAGGGGTTTGTATTGAGAGAAACCTGATATAATGAGGGGGGAAAGGACATGGTTACTTATCAATGACAATAACAATCAACTGAAAAACAAAACAATAAAACATCATTGTAATCCACACAAGAAACTACCACTTTCAACTGCCTTAACACCAAAATTATCTTGACTATAATCAATCTCATAACAGGGAGTGAAAAAATGAATATGGGAAGGTGATGGGATTTGTATTTAGTGGAAAATGAAATAATGGAAGGGAAGAAAAACAATTACTGTTCATGTAATTAATTAAGTGATCCATAAAAAATTTAATGAAAAGAGATGCATCAATTATCAATCATTGTGACCAAATAACCATTTATGTGCATTTAACTAGTTCACTATACATAATCAAATATCCAACATAGTTCCATCACAAGACAATATGTATTCCACACAATCTATAAAGGGGTTATGTTCCTTTCATTTACACACTTTTCATCTCATAACAATTTTCGAACAGTAACCATTCCCAATCTGTAAACCATCAAAATCAACCACTATCCATACATACTTAATTCAACAAATATACTCAATGTCATTGTTTCCAAAATTAACAATGAAGTAACACTACCACTGCAATCGGTCATGTCATTTAAATTCAATGATATTCATTAAATGTATATAGGGGCAGTAAACCCAATGCTCAATATCAAATTATAAAACTCGAATTGACACTTAAACAAACAACAACCACCATTATAGCACAATCTATGTGCCGAATAATTCAATCATGCAATTGTAACTCCATCACTGTTCAATCCCAATTTAATATGACTCTAAAATATGGGCCACCCATCCAACATGAAGAGGTATCAACAACAAGCCTGTCTCAAAAAATGATCAGATTGCAACAAAAACCTGCTTAAAAGCCTATGGGTATCCCTGAGTGTGAAACCCAAGCTATCCATGTTATACATAGTGCGCATCCATTAAAAAACAACGATGCAACATTTCCATTTTACAAAACCAAACACACAGTCATGGAAATAACTCAACCAATCATGTTGAGCCATCAATCTAATACAATATTGCTTCAATATAGTCAATTGTAATCGACTATTATGTGTACACTTGGCTTATACAACCAAAAAATCATAAGCATGCAATGGATGTCATTCATACAGTATTCTTGGTTGCAATAACCATTCGGCCCCAAAATAAGCTAACAATTATCATGACAGAAACACCACACACACAAAGTGGTATGTGTGAGAAGCATCAAGCATTTGTAACCAATACCAGCTAATCATCCAAACAATCCTTAGTACAAAAAAATAGCAGTAACTCTATATCAAACAACCAATCCACCACTATCATAAAAAATCAATCGAGCTAACAAGATGTGACAACCATGCATACCCATGCATCAATTTGAATTGGGGAAGCGACCCTCTCCATTAAACAATATTGAGTTATTACACATAAGGAGAGCGACTGTGTAATTTGAGTTGTGCAAATAACAAGCATGGTTTACCATTGTTATGCGAACGCAGTAAATAAATGCCAAACCAACACAACTGTCATATGGCCCACTGGGAAAGTCTGTACTTGAATTATTTGACGATACATTCAATCCACCATCACCCATAGTAAACTTGACAGGCCCGATAGTCTTCTCTAAACAACTTTAGACTAGAGGCTAAGGGTTTGTTCTGTAGACAACACAGGGAGAACAGAGTCAACTCCTCGTAGTGGTGAAAAATCTGAGGCCAACAATGCATACATAGAGAGAACCACAACTCATTCGTGGAAAGGTAACAAATACATGCCAGGGGGCCATAACATAAAGTGAGGCTCTCATTTGACCTGGCAATGTTATTTAATGCACGTAGGGTATAACCCTCATTCTCCTTGATCAAACAACGACAACACTGGGGTGAAGACAGGACCGAGTAAAAACAAGAAACTCATTTTGTCACCCCTAATGGTGCAATCAACCAATTCCCAAGTGAACGATACACAGTGACGCATAACTCCTCCAACCATTAAACCCATAAAATCCAGAAACTTAACATAGTTGAGAATGCGTGAGGAGAGATATCCGACCCAAGACAAACAAAACCCTAAACTAGAAAGACTAATAGAGAGATAACACCCATGATGACCAATAACTTCTATGGATTCAATATTATTGCAGAAAGAACCATCAATGCTTCATTCCAAGAACACAATTTTATGCAGTTGCAGCACATAAGGAAAACACAAACCAATACACCCGAGCCATTAATCATTTCATAACTAGATCAGATTCATGAATGGCCAAAAAAAAGACATACCTATAATAGAATTCCTTAAACGAGAGTTGGCAAAGTGATTCCTCTCTTCCAAGAAGTCGGAGCATAACCAAAACAACATGGTCAAACAAAAGCCCAACTAGGGTGGTGGCTAACTAAAGGAGTAAACGTGGCATGCAGTAAATGCATGTCACCTCCACCCACAATTCATTTACTCACCAGTACATGCCAATAAGCCTTTAATTAACACCATTAATTTAACTCTACATTGGAATATGCATCTATTACTTTCCAAATGCACCATCCACATCATATATTCCATTTCACATTATATAACTCAAACAAAATTGCATAACCATTAATGTCCATTACTTTGTCAAATGAACCACCGACATCCCATTCATCTAGATATACAATATGTATATCGACCACATAACTCAATGAAATCGCATGGCCATTAAATTGCTAGCTAGGATCTAACCATAACCATTAAGTCTCCCATGTATATAGTATAGTATATGGGATAGTTTAAATTCTTCCCTTTTGCAATTGTCGCATTATTCCCTATTTCCTTCCAATTGTTTGTATGTGGTATAATAAAATTGCAGGGTTAGATCCCTTTTCTTTTGCATTTGTTATAGTAATTTTTCCTATCTTCAAATTTCCTTTTATGTGTTTTCACTAACATGTTTGTTGTGCAGGTACGATAAGAACATGTCGCAATGATATCAATGAATAGCATAGGCCGTAGTAATATAAGAAACCAACATTTCATAAGCTCAAACCATATCCAATAACAAAATATCTCATCAACCATGTAAGTCATGTCGCACATCATCGCAACATCAAAATTGAACAGATATGGTCTTCAATAGTTCAAGGGGGTCCCACCTACTAGTATTATTTATCTTTTACGATAATAGGCTTTAGAAACACTTTGCAGGAAAAACTTCCTTGACAATTTTAATCTTCAACAAATTGGCGACTCCAAAGGGAAATTTGTTTCCAACAGATTTAGAACTCATAACTCATGGTTTCACAGACCAAGAAAAATAATTTTAGAAGATGTAACAAAAATAATTATGCAACAGGGGGAAGTAAGCGGATTTAATGGAAAGATGGCCGAGAATTTGGGAATAATTCATGAAAAGTGTTAAGTATGAGGGGTTTTGACCACTTTATGCATAATCATTCAACTGGAATCTTATCTTAACTTTCAAGGAGGAAAACGTTTAGACTTTCTCTTAAAATCTCAATGGATGAAGAAATGGCAAGAAGAAGCGGGAAAAAAACCAATTCCTTATAGGAAAATAGTGGAAGTATATAACAATTTCCAGGGCCCTTCAGAGGAGACATTATAACAGTTGTGTAAGATTGATTTTCATTGACTAACAAGGCTTTGCAGGAGTGTCACTGTGGCGAATTGATCCAACATCATATTTGACCAATTGACCAAAGATAATAGGAAACAAAATCATGACGAAAGTAAAGTTGCAGAAACTAAAACAACAACAATAAAAGACATAAATGGACCTAGCAAGGAAAGAAAACTTAACTCAAAAGGCAAAAATCAAAGTATTGTAAGCATAGAAAAGAAGCACAAAAATTGAAAGCAGATCTAGGCTACTAGTATACAGAAATCCAATTAGCATTAGAACATTTCATGCTAGCCCCTCATAATACTTCAAGAGAGGACTGCTAGTGTTGTAGGAAAACAATTGTCTTTGTAATTTCCTTAAAATGTATGAGTTAGTGTCCAAGACAAAGATAATTTGGAAAGGAACCAACACTTGAAATTATGATGTAATTATCAGCCCTTTGACGCACATGATTAAATCATCAAGATAAGCATGGATACTGGCCAATTCATTGAAATTTGTGTGTATAGGCCTTTTAAAGGTGGTACTTGCATCAAATAATCTAGAAGGAAGGCATTTGTAAGGAATAGTATCAGAATTAGTAATAAAAGTGGTTTTGTAAAAAATTTCCCCTTTTACTTTGATTCTCTTGTAACCAAACAAATTGTCAGGTAAGGGCCCTAATTGTGACTCTAAAACCTATTACAAAAACATTTCCATATTGAGAGGAGGGAAGGTATTTCTCATAATTGCTTGCATGAAAGTTTGAAGACTAATACAGGTTCTAATACTGTCATTGTTCCTCGAGGCTAGTTCCCAATTTGAAACCCACTCAGGGTGGTCTGAAAAAAACATTCCAGCCTTTAAGAGATCTCTCATCTCCCTTCGAAAGGGATATTCCACTACAGATTTAATAAGTTCTCATTTTTTCCTAGCTATTTTCATAATATGTTGAACCAGACCAGGATCAAAACCACGAAGATCCTCATAATACCAAGAAAAAACCTTTTGAGATTCACCAAGTAGCCTGGTGGACCCCATCTCTTCTTTATCAAAAAATTGGTCATTTATTTTAACATTTGTTGAAGATTCAATTGTCCTAATGATCAGGAGGATGGTTTCAACCACCTTCTTTCATAGCTCCTCTTCTTTCTGTTTTTTTTTTGCCTACAACACTCAACGAAAATGAACTCTCAAGAGGATTCAAGCCCTCAAGAATATTATTATTTTCTAATGATACAATCTCCTTGGGCTTGAGAGGTTCATTTTGAATGGAAACAAAAATTCTCTCATCATTAGGGAGGGCCTTCCAAGATCTTTCATTGTCAAGAATATATGGACGATGTAGAGATTGAAAAGCATAATCAGGCATGTGAGGCAAAAGTTATTGATTAGGAGAGGGTGCAAAGACTACTAACCAATCAACCATTGAATTCAAATCCTTCTTCACATGAGTGATGTTGAAAGATAGAAGGTTTGAGACAAGTTCCCAAACAACTTGGGAGTATTGTTCCATCAGCTTGTTGCTAGGAGAGCATATCTTACGTATCAGGTTCACAACAAGCTCAGAATTTCTGAAAACTGAAAGGTGACCACAACCAATAATAAGGGTGTTCTCAATGCCTAATAATAAACATTCTAACTCAGCGACATTGTTTGTACAAGCAAACTCCAACCTGTATGACAGATTATGAATTTTTCCTACAAGGGAAACCAAGATAATACCAGCCCCATCACCTTCATTAGAGTGTGCCATCAAACTACATATGCCACAAATCATCACCTAAATCAATTATTTCCAAAGTAATATTATCCTCTTCAACAAAGATGGAATATACTCCTAGGTATGCTTCGATATAGTTTAGGCTAGATTAAGGAACACTCTCTATGTATGGTGAAATTCTTCCCTCTCTAAGGACTACAATATTCTTACCATTCCAAGGAATGGATAAATGTGTCACGTTGAGTGATAGGTATCCACTTGTTAAGAATTGCCAATATCTCCCCAAGACAATTGAGTAATTGCTTACATGCATATCAATCACCTGAATGTCGAGGGTTGTCCTTATCTCAGGATGAGCACATAAAACCAAGGTTATATCCTTAATCTCACCTATGGTTGTTTGTTGCAGACTATTATAGGAGAGTATGCTTCTGGAATTTTCATGTGTACAAGACAAACATAGCTCTTCCATAATAACCTTCGACATCACACTTGGGCCCGAACCACCATCAATGAGGCAACAATGGGCAATCTTATCCATGATCTTTATGGAAATATAAAAGGGGGATTTTTTTATAGGGTATCTAAATTTATGTACACCTACTTTATTTATAGAAGAATCCTCTTCGTTTACTGTTAAGAACCAAATATCAATATAGCATAGAAAATCCTCAGAAAAAGTACTCAATGCCTTGAAAAAGAGAGAATTTTAGATAATAAGCCTCTTTAAGGGGGAAACCTCCTTTTACCCCACTTAAATGTTCAAGTACAAGAGGATTCAAAATGAAAATGTCTCCTTGGTATATATAGGAGACTAGGAGGTATAATTACAACTAATGACCTAAAGCTGACATAAATAAAATAACATTACTAATCTAATATGCCCCAATTAAGGGGTAATGAGCCAATATTAGGGCTTAACATGCCCCTCCCCTTGAGACAAGTGTTGTCTGCAATGCTTGAGTAACTCTGGATTCTTCTGTATAAAATACTCATCTTCCCAAATGGAATCTTCAGCCGGTAGTTTCCTCCATTTAATGAGATACTCTGAAATGGATCTATTCCTCAGTTGGCAAATTCTTATGTCAGTGATGGCTTCAGGATCCAATATGATTTTTCCTTCCTCATCAAGTTATGGAAATATAGTTTGTACTGGTATCTTATCGCCTATAACCTTCTTTAAGCATGAAACATGGAAAACTGGGTGTACTCGTGAAGATGCAGGCAACTCCAATTTGTATGCCATAGTACCAATCTTTTGCAACACCTTATAAGGGCCATAGTACTTT
>SNQJ01S0192982.1:0-17808 GCA_010110895.2 Picea sitchensis | reverse complement strand
GCTCCCCCTGAGTTTAATGGAAAAATGTAACTCTCTTCTTTGGGACTACTACCCCTGAACATGTGCCACTCAATAATACTTCATCCTTATTTTTGGTCATTGGGACTTTTTCTTCCTTAGAATCCTTTTGTGTGGCTTTTGTCTTCTCTCTCTTCTTCATGTCTAGGATGTTTATGTTGTTCGGTCTTCTTGTTGCAGTTGCAACCAATCTTCCTCAGTTATTTTCTTTGATTTTACATTTTCGGGAATCAAACATAAGAGTTTATCCTTGATCACAGATTTTACTAACACTGAGTAGATTATGATTCAAGTCTTCAACCAATAGAACATTCTTTTCTTTTACATTTTTTCTTCCAATCTCTACTACACATTCTCCAAGCATTTTGGCAGATGAGTCATCTCCAAATGCAACATTTCCACCCTTTCTCTTCAAGTTGATGATTTTTTCTTGATCCCCGGTCATGTGTGAAGAACATCCACTGTCTATGTACCATTCATCTTCTTCTTTACATTCTTCAGCATTTAATGCTATTCGAAAATCTTCATTGTTTGGAATCTTTTTCCTTCTCCATACCGTGGTTGGCATAGGGACATCTTCATTCACATATCTGCAATCTCGTGCTTTGTGACCAAGATAATTTCATTTGTAGCATACAATATTTTTGTCCATCAACAGGTAAAATGAATTATAACTTCTGTTGACAAATCCACGATTATTTACATATCTTCTGTTTACACCATTCATGTTTCTTGTGTATTTTTTCCTTTCATTGATTCTACAATTAATTGCCTTATGTCCAAAATATTTGCAAGTATAACAATGACCAAGAAAGAAATTTTGATACTTGGGAGTAAGTGACCTTCTTTGTGATGTAGTTCATCTGGGTTCATGATATACTCTTCTATAGTTTCCTTCATATTGATTGAAGCTTCTTTGATTCCTGAAGGTAGGAGGTCTTCTTGGATATTCATCTCTTTGGTAATCATTCCTTCTTTCTGGTATCCTGGTCCACTTCTCATCAACTATTTGTGTAGCTCTTACTTCAACCTTCTTGTTGGTATTTACATCTTATTTGTATGAAGTTTCACCCATGCATACAAGATGTGTTAATTCTTTTGGCACTTGAGATTTTCTTAAGCTCTTCCTCAATGAGACAACTTCTTGTTCAAGTTTCTCACAATCTTCTTCTTTATTTATCATTTCGACCTTCTTTACTTCTGCTATTCTTCTTGCTTCTTCGAGTAGAGTTTTCAAGTAAATGGTTTCTTCTCTTAGTTTATGAAAGTCTTCTAATTGTTTCTTTAAGCTTACAACTGTCTTTTCATAACTACCCAATTCACTTCTTAGTTTTCTACGCATGTCTTTGAGCTTGCTATTTTCAATCTCAACATGCTTCATTTTTTTAAGATTCTCATCTTCTTGTTGAATCATTTCTACTTCATGATATTATTCTTCTTCATTGTCATCTCTTTCAATCCTTGGATGAGGACATTCAAATTCACCATGCCCTACTCCTTCACAATTAAAACAAAAGAATTGATCTCTATTTTCTTCTTTGAAATCTGAGATGTTGTAATCTTCTTCAACTTATTCTTCTTCTTATGCTTCTTCCCTTGAATAAAGTTCTTGTAGCTTGTCCCAAAGCTCTTTTGTTGATTCACATGATCCCACCTTGGATTTCACTAAATCTATCAATCCATCCAAGATGGTATCTATTGCCAATTTGTTGTTACTTTTTGCTTCCTTCTGAGCTGCAATCTTTGGTTTTTTCAAAGCATTGTATCCTTAAGCAACTGAGAACCAAACATCTACTCCAAGAGATTTCAAGTAAGTTTCCATTCTATTTTTCCAGTATTCAAAATTGCTTCCATCAAATGGTGGAATCCCATTTGGAATGTTGTCTTCCATTTCTGCATAGGATCTTCCTTCTAGTGGTTAAACTGTACTGAAGGTAACCCGCTCTGATACCAATTGTTGATACTGAGAGGGGGCTGAATCAGTATCAAGTACAATTTAAAACCTTTTTCAACTTATACTTAAACCATCCAACTATATCCAATGAGGAATGAACAATAGTATAAGAGTTACACCAATACACCACAATACACCATGCACAATATATCAGAAATACTCAATAGTTATTGTTCAAGGGAAGTAATGACTTCCAAAGGTAGCTACAACTTCCAAATGTAAAGGGAGGGATAAACCTCCAAGAGGAAGATACAATCCTCCAATATCAAGAGATATTTGAACTCTCCATCATTTCCACTTCCTTCCACCCAAGAATATATGAGAGATAATAAAACTTTACATTAAATCATCACCATTAACCAATCATCACATAGAACTTGATAATGCTTCCCGAGGCTTCTTCAATTTCTACAATTCTTCAATTCTTGGAGTACTATGATCCTATAGATAATATTACTCAATGTATTCTTTGAAACTCCTCCAAGTTTCACTCCTTGAATCCTCCCCAAAAGGAAGTTATAGAAAGAATCGTAAACTTTATTCAATTTTGGTTTATTCAGAAGACCCAACTTGTACAGCATGCCTCGCGCTCAATATTTAACATCTGATTCTAAAACTCACACACAAGAAACTAAAGTTCGTATTATTTCTAATGGAAGTGGTCCCACTTCATTTGGATTCTGTATGAAGAAGTTATGACCGTTTTACCTGGAACACATGTTTATTGACTAGCTTCAGGACTGGTCACAAACCCTATATTCCACATAGTGTATCTCCATAATTATAGCGAATAAAGAGATGAAATTTTTACCAGAGGTACCTTGATATGTCTTCTAAATACCATAGCGATTTCATTATCTGAATCATTATAGAAAAAAAGTTATAGAAAAAATGGTAAGATGACCTGAAAATAACATACCTTAGAACACATCACCAAAAGACTTCATCCTCCCTTGAAATCTGGCCTTATTTACTTTTGATTTCCTATGAAATTCAACTAGTATCAAATGAATGTATAATAATATTTATTTATACCATTTATGTCACTTCCTTTTAACATTAGGTCCGACCTGACACTTTCTTATTTTGTAATTCTTTTCTTTAATTATCTTCAGGGCCTACATGTACTTCCTTCTTCAATTAACTTTGTCATCTTCAATAATTCACTTCTCGTTACTTACATACCACCAAACATGTAAATATCGATCGTGTATCTTCATGTGCATTTTTCCTTCATGTCCAAATACCTTCATCAATGCATTTTCCTTCATGTCCAAATACCTTCATCAATCTTGCGGTCCAAAACCCATGACTAGGGTTGACATCAATGACAATAACCAATCTTCCAACAAGTGCGCCAGAAGAGAAAGAATATAGAGGCTCCCCTAGTCGTGGGGGAGATGAATTGATAATATTGGATGTTATATAACGTCTAGTAAATATCTCTTTGGGTTACCTCACAAGAATGTTAAGAATAATATGGTCTTAACCCCCATTTGTACCACCCCCCTTGCACATTTTTAACAAAGAATAAAACACTACATTTAGTGAAGATATTGGAGTTGAGGAAAGAGAAGAAGAAATTAGTTACGAAGAAGGAAAAGTAAAAATTACTTGACCTTGTTGGCCCTTGACCGGGTTTTGAGGAAATGATGGTCATGTTTGACCATTTTTGGTACTTTGACGGGCTGGTCGAAGACAAAGCGCCCAGGCGAAGTAGAGATCACAGGATCTCACCCATTTTGCAGGATTTTTGGGGCATTTAGGGTTTATGTAACAGGAATGGGATGTCGTCCCATGGGTTTACCCATGCTTAGGTCCCTTTTTGTAATGTATAAATAAGTATCTAGGTGATGTAGGTAGAAAGACAGTAGTGACTAGTCATTATTTGGCTTAGTGCATGACTAGTTGGCTTTGTGCATGAATGTGTTTAGACTTGCAGAGATAAGTGCAAGGTTTTGTAAGTGCTTGGTGCAGATCAGTTGTGTAAGGCTTTGTGCTTTGATCTAATTTAGGGAAGGAGGATCTGGCGGGGTACATGTAGATCTCCTATCCTTTGTGGAGTTGGATCTGTGGCTTGGTGCATGTAAGCAGATTGGAAGAAGCTAATAAAGAAGAAGAAGAGTTGGTGGACGTAGCCCCACACTGGGGTGAACCATGTATATCATGTGTTATTGTGCTTTGTGAAATGTGTTCATGATGTTTATGTTTATATTTTCTTAGTGCATTTTTCTTGAGGTATGATAGGTAGATCCATGGATGTTTAGTGCTTGATATATGGATAAATGTTAGATCTTCTCTAATGTTATGTGCTAAATGCTTATATGTGTTTAATCTTGATCACTACTGCGTTAATCTATAATTAGAGTTAATCTGTGATGTGAATAAGAATCATAACTTAATGTATATTGTTGGCTAAGTTCTTTATTGAAGTCTGTAATCACAGATCTATGTCCCATCTAGGTTGTATACACTTGAGTCCTACAACCCCCATGCCTCTACCTCAGGTGAGACTTCACTTGCTTCGCAGGTGTTTCCAAAAGGGTTAGTAGTTAGGTTTTTGTTGGTGCGTTGTTGAAGCGTTGAACCCTGGTTCTGCCCCTGTTCCAACAAATGGTTCTATTGATGGGACCTAAAACTATGATTGAGGGGAACTGAAGAAAATAAAAATCTCTATGCGTAGATCTGTTGTTGTAGTGCGTAGTATTCTACTTGAATTGCAAAGCTCTGTGCTTAAAAAGAGAAGTCTGATCTAAATAAAAGAGGTAATATCTTAAATATTTTTGCTCTAGTAAAGGTAAGATAAGTGGAAATATTTTCTTCAAAAATATGGATCTAGGTATGTTTGACAAATTTTGTCCTAGCCTGAAAACTAGGGAACATCTAGAAGAAAGAATATTTGATCTGAAAAAATTTGATAAAGATAGTGAAATATATGTTATTCCTATGCATAGAAAGATTTTTGGACTAACAAGTGAATGCAGGACCCTAGAAAGAATTTTTGCATATTGCAGGTCCATCACTGTGATCCCAGTGCACAGTATAAAAAAGGTTGGGGATTGTTTAAAAGAAAGAGAGGATTGACACTATGTTATAGTTGGAGAAGTTCGGGACATCTTTCTAAGGAATTCCCTAATGTAGGTACTACTTGTATTTGTTGTAAATATATTGGTCATGAGGTTTTGGATTGCCCTAGAATGATTTCTAAAGTTGAAAAGATAAACATGAGACAGGAAAACCATGAAGAAGGTCAAGAAACTAAAGATATGTTAGAAAACCAGAACGAGTAAGAATCTATGTTATTACAGCTGAAAGAAACCCTGAATGATCACAGAGACGTCAGTTTACCAGAGATATTAAAAGAAAAGAAGTGCATAGAAAAAAGAATAGGAGACTTCAACATAGATTGTGTCTTAGATGAAGAAACAGGGGTAAATATCATGCCAATTTTGGGAATGACTAGTATGATTCCTTCATTAGGAAGGATAGGATTGTTTAAAGGAAATATGATAACCCTATGTGGAAGACTTACTCATGTACCTATGATTTCCCATGGATCATCGACTGAAGAGGAATTTGAGGTCATCAAGTTTGTTGAGAACAACACCCCTTTTGCACTTTTGTTAGGAAATACTTGGATTGAGAAAGATCATATCCAAATGAATGAAGAAGAGGAATCCACATAACAAAAAAAACAATAATTAAGGGACTTTGTAGCCAAGAAAGTGGAGTGACTAATACAAGAATAGGAGGACAAGTCGAAGCAACTAAGGGCCATAGAATTCATTGTTGAAGTTGAAGGAACGTAGGAAGGCTTGAAGAACCTATCCAAGCAGGAGAGAAGAGAACCTACCCCAGAAGTAGTAAGAGAAGAGATATTACATTCAAAACCTTTGAGAGAACATCAATAGTGTGAAGTTACTATGCTACGAGAAGATAAGAATAAGAATGGAAAGAGGAACCCAGTGACTCAGATCACAAAAAAGAAGGAAAGAAAGATCAACAAAAAGAAAGAAAAGTTATAAATACAACAGAAAGTTCTAGAGGAGACTTCACAAAAGGCAGGCTTGCAAAACTTGAACCTCATTAGAATAGAAGAACAACGCGAAATGGAACTTCGCCTTGGTGAAGCTATATGACCATTGGAGGCACCCTAGCCATTAGAACGATGCTCCAGGATGGCTAGAAACATAGTTATTGCTGAAAATATCACCATTGGACCGTTGGGACCACGCCATAATAGATGGAATCGTATTGATTGAGTCATTTCGACCCATTGAAGGAATCTGTTACGACATTGCTTATTTAATCCGTCGAATACCTCACCAGGACCACTTTTGAAAACTGAGATATTCAAGCTCACAGAAAAGTGATCGCATACTGCGTTGTGTTGTTTATACCTTACCACCGATTCAATTACCTTGAGTGTCCATTCACCTACCCAATTTATTTGATCACGAGTGTGCATGTCAGGTGACCTTATCGTAGTAGAGAAATATGTAGAAGAGATCTTGATCGACCTTATGGATGAGAAAGTCATGTCCATAGGAATACAGGCCTTGTCGATGGGAGAATTGTAAGAATCCCCCTCGACTACACGATGATCTAGTTGAGAAGCCACTGAGAAGAGAAGCAAGCATTATGACAATCTGGAAAACGTAAAGTAGATCCCATCAATCTTGCCCGACTACATCCCGCCCTTGGCTGGCACAGTTATTCATGATAGATTCCTGAGGTATTTTGAGTACACATTCATCACTGTGTACCTCCCTAAAGGGATACGCACAGTTGAACCGTAGTTGGGACTGATCCTGACCCTCAAGATAAGTGATTTAAACCTGGGAGATCAAAATAATTGTGTGATGCTCACACCGCATCACTACCTAACGAAGGCGACAAGGAAGAAACCTAAGCTAGTTACCTAGCAATGGATCAAGGAGATTGTGAGGTCCACGTTCTTGAATGTCATGAACATCCTCCACTTCGGAAAACATCAGAAGGTTAACACGTGCATTAAAATCCTCCTGTCATGCTACCATGGAGGGCATCTCTTGTTGGATAGGTGCATCACTATGGATCTGGCGTTGATCCACCTAATCACCAGACTAAGAATGTAGGGCCAATAGGGATCAGACCCTCACTAGTTCTACCCTGGAAAGACATCAGAACGCTCCTTGGTGCAATGAATAAAAGAAGCATACGATGATGTAGAGAAGGGGAAGCGAGGCTACAAGGTTGCCTCCATCCAGGATGGTGCAGTGTGCCTAGCTTGTCATCTGATAGCGAGAAATATTGTTAGAAAGAACCTCCCTATGCAAGTAACAGGATTCGTGGTCAACCTTGCATGGAACTGCATCGAAGGGATGCAGATGAACTGGGAGATCTAACTCATCAATGAGTTGGAGAAGGACTGTCGCGAAGCGCAGGACCAAGGCTATGAGTTCTAGTTTAGTTGGTTTTTTATCTTAATAGCATTTTTCACTCGGGAGATGTCGGAGTGAGTGACATTCCCTGAGGTTTTTCCATCAGAACCACTGGCCATGAGGTTCACCACCTTGTGTTACACGATTGACATGGTGAAGCAATGGAAATCAAATGTGGTGTTCCACACTTACTACTTATAGCTCAAATGTGAAATTGAGTCATTCCCCCAAATGACCCCAAACACCTTGCACACATACAGTCCACTAGTGAAGTTTCACATAGATCGCCACTTCCTCTACATCACTGTGCACAGGGATGAAAGCAAGGAGCAGCTGCAATCCTACTACAAATTGACCAATGCATACATGGAAGAGATAACCAAGGAATGGCCAGCCAAATTCTATGTACCAATCGAGAAGATAGATCTCTCTAGCCCCAACATCATTGAAATTCCTTTGGTCACCCAGGCCGAGTATGATAGACCAAGAAGCATAAAGAAAAAGAAGAAAAAGGAGGAAGTGTAGGACATAGACAGTGAGGAAAATAACAACGCATCGGAGGAAACTACGTCTGAATCACCTATAGGAGGAGGAGGCGATGAAGTAAACCAAGAGGAGGAAGGGGAAGAAGACAAGAAAGAAGAGGGTGAACTAAAACCACCAAAGAACCCCCTTACAAAGTCCAATATGTCAAAGAAAAGGAAGGGTTCTCCACAGAAACCCTCAACACGGAAGAAATCTCGAGCCACTAAGCCTCAATCGCAGAACGTGCTCATGGTGGATGATATCTAGCTCATCATCATAGCTATCGAGGATTCCTCAGAGGATATCCTGCAGAGACATGGAGCGAAGAAAGAAATGTTGTATGAAAGGATCTAGAAATAATTTAAAGACATACAGGAATCTCTCCAGTAGAGCCGTGCAGTGTCTACTACGCCATCCTCAACAGAGAATGTAGAATCAAGGGATGAGCCCACCCAACTATGCATATTAGCAGATGCCATAGAGACTCGATTTCGTCGAGTCCAGGAAGAAAAGGAGTAGGCCATAGAGGCCTTCAGGAAAGAAAAGGAAGAGGCCTTAGAGAAACTTTGAGTTGTGCAACAAGAGAAAGAGAACCTTTGGGAGAAGTTTGAAGAGGACAAAGAGAAAATCCAGAAAGAGAAATACCGGCTTCTTGCAGAGTAGACTATGGTCAGAGAGGTAGTGACTAGAGCACCAAGCTTTGTGTTGGGCTTGGAATAGATGGACGAAGAGACAGTCGAGAGACAATTAGGGAAGATTTTCGAGGATATTCAGCAACTCCAAGCAAGAGTAGAAGAACTAGAGCTTCAAGCAGTGTCAAGCACTCCGCAAGAAGTAAGAGATCAGAGGGAAGAAACTGGCAGGTGCGCAGTAGAAAGAATCAGGGCGTTGGCTTCCGGATGCAAGCAACTAAGAAAAAGAAGTGCACATACCTATGAGTGCCTTGTAGAAGACCTATAACTGAAGAAATTGGAGGCACATCTTCAGGAAGCAAAGAAACAGGCATCGACGGTGCAAGAGCAGCTAAAACTGGTTATAGCAGTGGAGAAGATGAAGAGGTCATAGGAGCAATGCGTAGTTCAGCAACATGTCACTTCCATCCAGAGCAGAGTGATGGAGGTAACAAAATGACTCCAGCCAGTGCAGGATGAAGCCTGTACAATTTTTGAAAATATGGAGGAACAAGGATCACAGTTGGAACAGGTGGTTTCCACAGTGTTGACCAGGAGGCTCTGGAGAAGCAGTAAGTCAAGGCAGCTTGAGCTAAGCTTGAGGCCTTCGAAGCAGTGCTGCCTAAATCAGAGTGACTCAAGATGAGTCACAGGTGAGTTTTAGGGGCTTGTTGGCCCTTGACCAGGGTTTGAGGAAACATTGGTCATGTTTGACCATTTTGGGGACTTCGACGAGCTAGTCCAAGACAGAGTGCCCAGGAGAAGAGGAGATCATGAGATCTCCCCCATTTTGTGGGATTTTGGGGGATTTTATGGTTTATTTAATGGGTATGGGATGTTGTCCCATGGGTTTACCCATGCTTAGGACCCTTTTTGTAATGTATAAATAAGTATCTAGGTGATGTAAGTAGAGAGAGAGTAGTGACTAGTCATTATTTGGCTTAGTGCCTGACTAGTTGGCTTTGTGCATGAATGTGTTGAGACTTGTAGAGCTAAGTGAAAGCATTTTGTAAGTGCTTGGTGCATATCAGTTGTGTAAGGATTTTTGCTTTGATCTAATTCAGGGAAGGAGGATCTGGCGGAGTGTGCTTAGATCTCATGTCCTTTGCGGAGTTGGATCTGTGGCTTGGTGCATGTAAGCATATTGGAAGAAGTTAATAAATAAGAATAAGAGTTAGCGGACGTAGCCCCACACCGGGGTGAACCACATATATCCTGTGTTTTTTTTCTTTGTGCAATATGTTCATGATGTTTATGTTTATATTTTCTTAGTGCATTGTTCTTGAGGTATGATAGGTAGATCCATGGATTCTTAGTGCTTGATATATGGATAAATGCTAGATCTGCTCTAATGATATGTGATAAATGCTTAGATGTGTTTAATCTTGATCACTACTCCGTTGATCTATAATTAGGGTTAATCTACAATGTGAATAAGAATCATAACTTAATGTATATTGTTGGCTATGTGCTTTGTTGAAGTGTGTAATCACATATATGTGTCCCAGCTAGGTTGTAGACACTTGAGTCATGCAACCCCCCTTACCTCTACCTCGGGTGAGACTTCACCTGCTTCACAGGTGTTGTCGAAAGGGTATTTAGTTAGGGTTCTTTTGGTGCACTTTTGAAGTGGTGAACCCTGGTTTTGTCCCTGTGCCAACATATCCCAACCTATAGTAGTGTGGAAAGATCCAGCCCATAACAGCCAAAAGGGTGGAACTAGTCCTAGTTTGAATATGGAAAATCAAGATAGTACACTGAGATTACCCATGTTCATGGAATGGCTAGGGATGATGTAGAGCAACAATGGTTCACCTATTAATCAATCTGGCCTTTAAATATAGTTACAAATGATGTGTCTGATATCTTGCAACACAAGACTATGCTTAGGGACAGGGCCCTAATGTGGTACATGAAGTATAAAGCTACTATGTAGCGGGACAAGAGAGGGCGGTGGATGACATCAAGAAGGACCTACTTTGGGAATTTGAAAATCTGAATTCAAAGACCCAATGCATTATATAAATAAAGGAGATTAAAAAAAAGGAAGGAGATATTGTCTGGGATTATGACCAACAATTCAAGATTTTTTTGGATGGGCTGATGTTCTAGATCTAGGACATGCAATGATTGAAATTTTATGAGCAGAATGAAATGAATAAAGATTATTAATAGTTTCTTAACACAAAATAACAAAGATATAGTAAAACTGGTTTTTTATTCAATAAGGAAATAAGCTGAAACTATAAAATGCAGCGAAAAACAAGCTTGTTGGAATGGTCACGGATTATCTCTAAGAAGATATGTGACGGTTGCGCTCATTTGAAAGAATATGGTTACAATGTGGCTCTAAAGGAATTTAAAAAAAAAACAAGAATTTCAAAAACCATAGACATCCAAAAACCTAACCCTAGGAGATGAAGCACCAAAAGTCATGTGGGCCTCGTTTGGGTAAGTGAGTACATCAACTTCCCGGGGTCGTAATTTTGCATACGATCTCTGTTTTAGGCACATGATAGCTTGATAGAAAGGTATTGTTGAGGAGATTCATTTAGTTGGCTCAATCAAAGCATTTGGTTATCATTGAGAACCTAGATCCTAAAAAACCTTCATTTAGGCCCTCAAAATGGCCCCAGAAGTTAAAAACTGCTAAAAATAGTAAATTACCAAAATTGCCAGAAAATTGTTTTGAGCCAATTGGAAAAGGTAGGTGGTCGCCGATATCCACCTAGATCAATACTAACTCCTTAGGAAGAAATGGTATCCATTCCATTGATTTCCCCCATCAGATGAGGAAATTTGTACTGAATTTGGCCCCGGGTGAGCCACTTGCCTTGGTGTAGGAGCTGCCCTACTTTGATGGCTTGATAAAGATAGATCCTTTTTTGTCAAGTGCCCTTGATATATGTGTCCACAATATGATCAATGAATTCCTATTGTATGCATTCGGGGTTGATCTATGTTGGTGTTAGTTGTTCTACTACATCTGAGGTGTCAAATAATGGTGGGAAATAAGGGCGAAGAAGTTCCATGTTGAACACTGGGTGCATGCCAAGGAAAGGAGGAATGTTGAGATCAAAAGAATTATCCCCCATGTTCTGGGTGATGGTGTACTACCCATAATGGATTGGTTGAATCTTCCGATTGGGTCCTGTAAGGCGTTCTTTCTGCAAGTGCAACCAAACTTTTTCTCCCACCTGAAACTTATGTGGCACCCGACGTTGATCATAGCGTTGTTTGTACTTGTCATTGGACTTATGTAGGATATCCTGAACCTATTGGAGGATGTGTTGGATCTTCTCAATGAATCGGGTGGCTCTGTCAACTTCAGTTGGAGCAGGATATGAGTCAGTCGCGGTGACCGCAAGGGGAAGTGCAACATCTATGGGACCCAATGGTTGGAATCCCAACCCCACCTGAAATGGGTTGTGGCCAGTTGAGCTATGTAGGGATCGATTGTAGCTATGCTAGACATAGGGAAGGATTTCATCCCATGTGTGAGGTTTCTTGGAATAATACATGCGAAGGATATGCACAATCATTCGATATATGACCTTAGTTTGGTCATCTATTTGGGGGTGGAAGGTCATGGATTTGGTGAGCGTGGTGTCCATCAGTGACTAGAGGCTCGATGAGAATGTGTTGAGAAATCGACTATCCCGATCTGAGACAATGGTTTTTGGGATTCCAAAATGTACCCAGACTTGTTCAAAGAAGAGCTTGGTAGTGGCCTCTGTTGTGATGCTCTTCTTTTAGGCAACCATAATCGCCATCTTAGAAAAGCGATCAATAACCTCAAAAACATAGTCATTTCCCTACTTGGTGGACAAGAGGCCTGACATGTAGTCCATTGAGATGGATTCCCATGGCCTGTCAGGAGTAGGAAGAGGGGTGTACATGTCCTATTTCATAGTGGTCTATTTGGAAATAGCACAGGCAGTGCAGGACCTAATATACTTGTTGACCTCCTGTCAAAGTTTCGGCAAGTGGAAGTGTTTTTGTAGCATCACCACTATCTTTTCGATGCCGAAGTGTCCTGCCACCCGACTTTAGTTGGATTCCAATATCATCTTCACTCGCTCGCTTGATGGAACAAATATATGGAACATATGACACAAAAACCCATCCTAAAGATGGAAATTATCGACAACTACGTTTGCACCCAACATTTGGTAGGGGGTGGTGAAGTCCAGGTCTATCTCAGAGAGTTGGGGCCATCCAGAGGTCTCATGGCCACAATATTCTAGCACTGTGGTGAGTGTCACGACTGGCGGTCTGCTGAGGCAATCAATGATGCAGTTAGTGCTTCTTGTTTTATACTTGATGTTGAGGTGGAATTGTTGCAAGCATGTGGACCAATTTTGATGGTGGTCATTCTATAATTTTCCTTATGTTTGCATGAACTACAGTGGCTTATGATCAATGTGGATGATTGTCTCCTTCCCAAGAATGTAATGTCTCCACTAGCGGCAACCTTGCATAATGGAGTACATTTCTTTGTCATAATTAGGGTAATTATGGACAACATATGATAGTGTCTCACTATGATAGGCCACAGGGTGGTCATGCTAAGTGAGAACAATGCCTACATCATAGTTTGAATCATATGTATCGATCTCGAAGGGATATTGCAGGTCTGGTAGTGAAAGTAATGGGGTTGAGAACAAGCGTTGCTTCAAATCATCGAACGCTTGTTGTTGGGATCGGCCCCACAAAATTTTTTCCTTACCACCACCCCTAGTTGTTTGGCTGAGGGCCCATGAAATATGGGAAAATCCCAACACAAACCTATGGTAGAAATTGGCAAGGCCCAAGAAGCTCCGAAGCTCAGTGAGTGTGGTTCGAGCTGGCGATTCATGGATGACTTGGATCTTGTCTAGATCCACATGTATGCCATGCTGATCAATGATGTAGCCCAGGTAATTGGCCATATCCATGCTGAAGGATCATTTTTCCAAGTCGGTGTATAGCTTGTGTTTCCGCAGGGTGTGCAGAAACTATTGAATATGCTGCAAGTGTTCGGCCCAAGTCTTGTTGTAAATGAGAATGTCATCTAGATACACCACTACAAAATTATCGGTGAATGGTTACAGGATATCGTCCATCATCCTCATAAAAGTGGCTAGAGAATATTTCAAACCAAAGGGCATGACCAACCATTCAAAAAGGCCTTCCTTTGACTTGAAGGCAGTATTCCATACATTTATCTGTTCTATTGGGACCTGGTGGTAACTATACTTCAGATCAATCTTACTGAAGTATTTGGCCCCCGTGAGTTGATCAAGGAGGTCGTTCATTCGGGGAATCGGGTACCATTTTCTGACTGTGATTTTATTCAGAGCCCAATAATAAATGCAGAGTCGCCAGGTTCCATCTTTCTTTTGTACCATCACGATTGGGCTCCCGCAAGCTGATGAGTTGGGACAGATGTGCCCCTTGAGGAGAAGCCTTGGATCTGTCACTTGATCTCCTCATTCTCTAACAAAGAGAGGCGATAGACTAGCCCATTGGGAAGTGCTGCGTAGGGGGATAGATCGATGGGATGCTTGACCTGGAAGTGAAAAGGTACCTCGATAGGTGAGGAGAATATATTTGAGTATTCTTCCACAACCTTATCTACCTGCTTCTGCTGTGTGGAGAGGTCAACAACAAAGACCCTGGATGTGGTTGTGATATTTCTCTCATTCTGAGAGTGAATCACGAAGAAGACAAAATTACCCATCTGAGAGATGAACTTCCTTCATTTATTAGAAAAGATCAAGGAAATAGCACTAGGTGGGACTGCCTCGAGTATCTTGTACAATTTTCTATTCAAAGAAATAATAACACTACGAGGCCTAGATTCATATATAGTATGACATTTCCATAAATAAGGTTGGCCCAAAAGAACATCACAAACTTCGAGAGGAGAAACATCACACAATACCTCTTCTTTGAAGGGCTTGATGTCGTATGACAATCAACACTTTTGGTTGACATGGAGATTGCTTCCTTGGCGAAGCCATCCAATGGTGTAGGGTTCTGGGTGCGGCATTTTCGGCAGGGCCAGCCACTTGAAAACCTTTGCTGATATGATGTTCTTCTATCTATCGCTATCAATGATGAAGTACAATGGGGTTCCCTTTACTCACATCTGTGAATGGAAGAGGCACTCTCCTTATTCTGGCTCGTCTAGTTCACCAGGTTGGAGCTTGGTGGTAGCAATGGTGGCACTAGGTCCCGTGTCAATGATCTGTCTTCCCTTTTCTGGTTCTGAATCTAACTCAGAACCCACATCTGATTCAAAGGCTTTCACTTTGGCCACCAACGACTGCTTTGAGAGATAGTCAGCAGTGTTATGCCAAGGGTTCTTACGAAAGTCGCACCACTTCCTGGTATCTTTCTTTGTCTTTTTGATGTCCTTCTTTTCTTGCCTCTTGGATTAGTTTTCCTGATACTCTCCATATTTTCTCTTCCCTTTGTTTTGTGGGTTGGGGTCGCCCTTTATTGGATTTATGGGGCTCAATTAGAGACTTTGGCTATTATTGAGAACCTCGATCTTGAAAAACCTTCATTTAGGCCCTCAAAATGGCCTCAGAAGTTAAAAACTGCTAAAAATAGTAAATTATCAAAGTTGCCAAAAAATTGTTTTGAGCTAGTTGGAAAAGGTGGGTGGCCATCGATATCCACCTGGATCATGCAACATATATAATGGTTCATTTAAGTGTTTCTCCCCCATATTTGAGTCGTGCTCACCTAGAAAAAGGTGATGACTCAAGCCAAAGCAATCAAAATCAGGATGTGATTGGAGGCTACACCGAGAGGTACATAAACATTGACAAGGTTGGAATAGGTGAAATCACAATGGGACAACATAGAAATCTAGTTGCAAGATATGTCCAAATATAAAGTAGTGCATGATCACATATGGTGAATTACTTGATGGTCGGAGGGGCATTGTCGAGACAAGTGCTTGGTCCTTCCAAAATTATATGGAGAAAGGCACGCTGAGTCCATTTCCATCTGAAAAATATGAATGGTGTGAGATTTGCAGACACTGGGGACATGGGACATCCCATTGTCCCACATTATAGAAGTATAAAATGATTGCTCACACCCCCTTCTATGAATTTTGTAAGTTGATGCAAGATAACACTCAAGAAGCCTTCTGAGTGCAAGAGGAGAAAACCAGTGGTGAGTGAGGTGGTGCAGAAAAGGGTGGATATCATGGAGGACCCCAAGGTGTATATGGGCACATTCATGGCTGCAAATATGGTGGAAGAGGCGGTATACCCCCCACATGTTTCAATTGCGATGAGATTGGTCATGTCTCATGATTTTGCACTAAGTCACATGTGCTTTGTGCATATTGTTATAGTCCTGAACATGTAATTGAAGATTGTACAAACTTACTGAATATGTGGGAGGAGAAAAATACTAACTATAACATGGTGCATGGTGATCCACACAAGAACAAAAAGAAGAACAGGGAGGTATATTTCCAAGTCATAACCTGTGGAGAGGCCAAGATAGGAGGATACTTTGAGCATGGTGAAGGCTTGATTCAACAACTAGACAACAAGATCAGGAAGGCACCCTACCCCCCACTAATTTTGATGTTGCTTAGAAAAATAAGTTTATGCATGATGTGCAAAGAGCCATTGAAGAAGAGAGAGCACATGAGAAGTTGCAATGCATGACTCAAAGGTATTTGGAAGAGACAAAAATATGGGAGGAGGTGCATAGAGTGACACAAAGCTCACTAGATGAGGCAAGGATCCATGAAGAGGTGTAATGAGAAATTCAGAGGTCACTGGAGGAACCCCATGCATGCGAAGAATTGCAACATGCGATACAAAGGTCTTTGGAGGGGGCTCACATGCATGAGGAGACACTACAAGAAGAAGTGTAGATCCAAAGTTGATAAAAAGAAGGGATCTGAAGAATCTCCTTCTAAAGAAGAAAAGACCTCCAAGGAAGAAGGAGGGGATGTGTACTTGGATTCTTCAAGAACACATGCATATCATGAGGCATGGTTGGTTGACTCTGGTGCATCCTTTCATATGACTCCCCACAGAGAGTGGTTCTGCGAATATGAAAGGTATGATGGAGGTAATGTTTTCGTAGGTAATTATTCGACAACAAAAATCATAGGATGGGGAAAAGTAAAGTTGTGGCTCATAGATGGAAGGATTAGAACACTACTTGGTGTTCTGCACATCCCAGGTTTGGCTAGAAATTTGATTTTTGTAAGTAAAATGGATGATGCAGGGGTAAAAACAATATTTGAAAAGGAAACCTGTAGGATGGTTCGAGGAGAAACGATGTTGTTGAAGGGAGTTCGGTTTGAAACTCTGTATAAGATTCTAGGAAGAACTATTATTGATGGGTGTAATAGCTCCATTGTTCCTGATATTGGAGTTGAAGAAGAAAGAACTCCTACAGTTTCTGGAGAGAA
This sequence comes from Picea sitchensis, assembly GCA_010110895.2. Classification (NCBI taxonomy): domain Eukaryota; kingdom Viridiplantae; phylum Streptophyta; class Pinopsida; order Pinales; family Pinaceae; genus Picea; species Picea sitchensis. The sequence continues at coordinate 780 of SNQJ01S0192982.1, read as the reverse complement.
TTTTATGTTGTGGCATCAAAGACTGGGGCATATTGAAGAGAAGGTATATCTAACTTCTCTCTGGATTTTGATTTATGTGAACATTTTCTATATGGGAAGCAGAATCAGGTAAGATTCCTCTTTGGTGTAACGAGGGCAGAAGGAATTTTACAGCTAGTTCACAATGATGTTTTTGGACCTATGTCAGTCCCATCATTGGGAAAATCTATGTACTATGTCTCATTTATATATGAATTCTCGAGGAATAGTTTGATATATTTCCTCAGGAAGAAATTTGAAGTCTTTGATAGGTTTAAATATTTTAATTCTCTTGTTGAGAATCAAACAAAGAAACAAATTAAGTTGTTGAGGACAGATAATGGCGGAGAGTTCTGCAAGAATGAATTTGAAGAATTCTGTAATAAGTGTGGTATAGCAAGGCAGAAAACTACTCAATATACACCTCAACATAATGGAGTTGCAGAAAGGATGAACAAGACACTGATGAAAAAAGAAAGGTGCATGCTCAGTGGTGTCGGGTTAGTGCAATAATTCTAGGCAGAAGCAGTCGGTACTGCATGTTACCTAGTCAATAGATCACCCTCATTAGCATTGGATGACAAGACTCAACAAAGGTATGGACTGGTGTTAGCTTTCGGAAGTCACTCCTGGATTGCTAGCAGGAGCAGAGCCCGAAGCCCATCAGATTTAATGTCACGGTTTGTTTTAAAGGGTGATCAAATGGAGGGAAACTCAAAATAGCCTCGTATCAACTCAGAAACCAGACCAGGCATGCATGAA
>SNQJ01S0192981.1:0-13023 GCA_010110895.2 Picea sitchensis | reverse complement strand
TTATATGCTGTGATAGACTTGTGATGAGTTATGCATGTGTAATGGTAACTTGATGGGATAAATGCCAATCTAATACTAGTTTAGCCATATTATTTGCTATTTGATTAAATTGTCTCGGAATATGTGTGAATGTGATTGAATCAAAATGTCGAGATAAAAGTCTAACTTGCAGGTATTTGCAGAAGAGGCATGGATCACGTATACGGTACACATTGTTGAGCTGGAGGACTATGAGTTGGGAATCTAGTAAGACACTAAGGTAATGAATATGGTGGCTACTGGCCTCGGCAAGGAGGCCAATGGCGACTATGTATTCAACTTGGTTGTTGGTAGCTGAGCTGAGGCATATGCCGCTGGAGTGGAGCAGTTCATGCGAGGGGTTATAGAGGGCCCAAGCGACTGAAGCGAGATTCTGTGTCCAACGAATAGCTCCATCGACGTAACTAATGTGGAAGGTCGATGGAGGAGGCATCTGTTAGTAACAAAAATGATAGATTAGATGTAAGATATGAAGGAAAAAAGAAGACTAAAAACTCTACAAAAAGAAAAATCCTAGTGTAGCATGGCTACGCTCAGGCATAAAATTTCTTTAAATATGACCCATTGATGGGTTCCTTGAGGGGGTGGCCTTCGGGAGAGGCTAGGATGTATGTGAATTTAGTGAGGCAATGTTGGATGATGTAAGGTCCATGCCATAATGACTGAAACTTTCCATGGTCGAAGGTATCATGGGCAATATCGTAAGCAAGGACAAGGTCACCTTCATTGAATGATCGGAGGTTGACATGGCGATCGAAGGTGGTCTTAGACTGTTTTTTGGTTGCCTCATTGTTCTATAATGAAGACCGACGGTCTTCATCCAACGACTCTAAGTTCAACAAATGCTGCTCCATTGGAGCAGTGTCAGGTAATAGCTCAATAGCGGTGCGTAATGTGGGGATTTCTCATTCGATGGAGAGAGTGGCCTCGACCCCATGGACAAGATGAAATGGTGTGAAACCAATGGTGGTTTTAACTACCTTGCGATAAGAACACAGTGCGGAAAACAACATATGGTGCCAATTGGTATTATGTTTGCTAACCATGTGCTGCAACATGGTTTTGAGGGCCTTGTTGACTGCCTCTACCTATCCGTTGGACTGAGGGTAGTATGGGGAGGTGAACTCGTGGAAGAATCCTAACCTAGAGGAGAGTTCAATGAAAATCTCATTCTTGAAGTGTTTCCCATGATCGAAGGCTACTTGTAGGGGAACTCCATAGTGGGAGATGACATGGTTGAAGAAAAAATGCACAACAATGTTAGTGGTGTTGTTGAAGGTGGGGATGGATTTGGCCCATTTGGTGAATTAATTGACTGCCACGATGATGTATTTGTGTCCATTACTAGATGGAGGGTTGCAATTCATGAATTCTATGCCCCATTTGCAAAATGGGTCGACAGTAATGACTGGGTGGAGAAGAGCAGGCGGTGCTCTCACTTTTTTGGCATATAGCTGACATTTTTCACATTGCTTCACAACGTGGATGAAGTTGTGAAACAATGTGGGCCAAAAATAGCCTGCTCAAATGATTTTATGGGTGGTGGACATCCCTGAGAGGTGGCCACCACATGCGCCATTGTGACAGGCATTCAAGACTCTATCGACTTCATCAATGGTCAAACATCGACGAAGTATGGTATCGACCCCTTGTCGATATAAGATATCACCGATAAGGAGGCAGCAAGGGGCTTGGTGGAGAATACGTCAACGATCGTCCCGAGAGAGGTGGTTGCCGAACTTCTGTTTTCGGAGGTAGACGAGGAGATCACCTTACCAAGGATCATCTAAGGGGATGTAAAAGAGATGTTCATCGGGGAAGTTGGTATTGACGGGAGTACTAGTAGTATCGGAAGGAAATGTCATAATGAGTTCAGAAAGTACAAAGGATTTCTTGCTCTTAGGTGTTGAAAATTCGAGGTTGTACTCCTGAAGGATGACGATCCATCGGGCAAATTTTTCATTAATTTGTCGGCGATTGAGAAAGTACTGCATTGGGTTGGAATCGACTACGACCTTGGTAGTTCAAAGCAAGATGTAATGGCGTAGTTTCTGGACTACGAGGACAACTGCAAGGGCAAGTTTCTCTTCGTGATTGTATTTCAAGGGTGGACCTGAAAGGTTTTTACTAACATAATAGATAACATGCTCCCAGTCATCATCCATTAATTGGAAAAGACCTCCTGCTATGGAGAAGGCTAAAGCCGATAAGTAGAGGATATAGTTGCGGTCATAGTCCGGTGGACTAATCAATGGGGCATTGGAGAGGGATGCTTTGAGATCATAAAAAGCATATTGGGAATGTTCATCCAAATGGAATGGGATATCATGATGTAAGAGGCAAAGGGAACCTTGTGCCCAAGTGGCATAATCAGGGACAAAGCGGCATAAAAAGCTAGCTTTTCCTTGTAAAATTTGCAGCTGGTGTAAATTTCGGTGGGGGGGGGTGGAATTTCCGTGATGTCTTGGACCTTGAGGGGGTCTACTGTGATTTCATGTTGGGACACGATGAACCCAAGTAGGCATCCATTGGTGATGCAAAATACACAATTGAGGGGATTCAAGCGAATATTGTACTGACGACACCTGTGAAATACAATGCGTAAGTCATCAAGGTGTTGAGGGTGTTTCTTGGATCGAGCTGTGAGATCGTCCAAGTAGGCGAGAATGATTTGAGCCAAATCATGAAAAATGTATGTCATGGCATGTTGAAAAGTGGCTCCAACATTCTTGAGGCCGAAAGGCATGACACGATATGCAAACGTACCCCAAGGGATAGTGAATGTGGTTTTGTATTGATCGACTGGGTGGAATTGAATTTGGTTGTAGCCAGAGAAACCATCCATGAAGGACAAAGCTTCATGGCCAGAAAAATCATTGATAATTTGGTCGATAAAGGGTGTTGGAAAATTGTCTTTGGGACAAGCATGATTGAGATTGCGAAAGTCCATACATACACGAATAGTGCCCTGTTTTTTGTTAACGGGGACGGGGTTGGAGACCCATGACGTATATGTGATGGGGTATATGAACCTTGCAGTGCGTAATTTGTCAATCTCGGCTTTGATGGCTACCGCTTTGGATGGGTGTAATGGACGCTGCTTTTGTCATATAGGTGTGATATCGGGCCATGTGTCTATACGATGTTCGACAATAAAGGAATAAAGGCCAGGCATCTCTGTGTATGATCAGGCCAAAATGTCCTGGTACTCATGGAAGAGAGCTTTGTAAGCGATGAGTTATTTAGGAGAAAATGCGACGCCGATGGTAATTTCTTCTATGATGCCAAGTTTGATGGAAATATCAATTTTGATAGTGGGGGAAATGTTGGCCATATTGCCTTCTTCAAAAGTGTCGAGGGCAGGGATAGGGTTATTGAACCAATCTATATTCCCTGAGGGGAGAAAATATTTGGTTTTGTTGCATATATGGGGCCTTGTTTGGGAGGCGCAAAGGCTTCTTGTGAAAGAAAGAGTGCTTTGTGATGGAGTGGATCCCATGGGAAATCGGAGGAAGTTAATTCCTTGAGGATGTCTTCGTCGCAGTGGAACTGGCGAGAATATAGTGGATCTAGGGAAATAATTTCGGTGATTTTCATTGTGTGGTTAGCTTATGGTGAAGATGTAGGGGGAATGACACAAGGGGGTGGCGTGGGTTCGCTTGACATAAACCAAATATGGAGATACTGTGGGTTGAAAATGGTAGTCGGGCATAAAATTTTCGTGGGGAAATGAATTGGAGAATTAGGGGGATTTGGGGGAAAATCCTCATATAAACTATCTAGGAACCATGGGGGAGTCGGGAGTGCCTCAAGTTCAGGGGAGAAGATATGAACAACATCAGGTGATGGATTCAAGGTAATGACTGGTTCTGATGGCAGTGGGGGGGGAGTAGGATTTTGAATAAGGGCCATTTGGCGACACCTGTATTCAATAATCATGGGACAATGGTAGGTGAAATGGTCTAGTGATTCACAGAGAGAGAAAGGAAATCTCATCCTTTTGTTGATGGAGGTCGTGACATAGTGGATGTTAGTGACATGTGTGGTAGATGATGCAGATAGGAAAGGTTCTTGTTGAAAATTCTGGTGTACGACTGCTAGCGTCTGCCGTAAGTGAGGTAGCACGGAGCAATGGTGGGTGTAATGGTCGTATTCTGAACAAATGGCACATGCGAATTTGGTCTGCAAGCCTTTACCTCCTATAGAGGGTGTATGGTAGCATTAGGTGAACTAGATGAAGCGAAGGGCGGTGTCATTGCTTGAGGGGGTTGGATTGAATTGTGAAACTCAAGGAGAGATGAACACTTATTGGTGGGGTGTCCATATTTCTCGCATAGTGTAGTGGCGGAAGTGGAGCGGTGAGCTCTTTCATCTTTCATCTGCCCCCAACTGTAGCAGTGGTGCTAGTGAGTGGGGTTGTGGGTGGTGTGGTGGGAGTAAGTATGGGAATCTGCATCAGGATTCCTTCTATTTGGGGAGGAAGGGATGGTTGAGGGACCATCTTAGGTGGATGTAGATACCATACTGGAATTGCCAATACCATATTGGGAAGGGTAAGCGTTGCAGTTACCTAGAAATCTTGTACACCCGTTGGGGGGTAAAAGAAGGGGATTTGAGTGATGGCCTAGGGGGGCAGTCTCCCAAACCAGCATGTGGCCCTAGGGGAGTGTGTAATCAGGAACAAGGGCAGCTAGAGGGTTCTCAAGGGATGCCTGAGGAAGGAGCTCTGCAACTAGTGGAACATCAGATAGTAATGAAGCCTCTATGGGAGGAAGGGTATCTCCAATTTTTGTTCCATTGGATGAGATGACACATACTTATGTTGAGGGATGTATGAGTAGAGGTGCTCCATGGTATGTCCCTAGCAAGGATGGGTCTTTGAAAATTTTGGGCCCCATGTCGATGAGTGGGTAGGTATCGGGATTAGTATGGACAAAAGGTAGGATATTATTGTTGTTGGAGGAAGGGTTGGGCTCGTAATGTGACACTTGGTCGATAGTGACGATCTTCCCGTTATGGGGGAACATAATTGTACAAAACACAGAAGAGGCCACAACCTTCATTTCATACATGTAGCTATGCCCAAACAATATGTTGTAGTCGAGTGGAGCGTTGATAACTTCAATATCAATGAGGATAGTTTTTCCCCCGAGTTCAACTAGGACATTTTGAAAGAGCCCTTCAAGAGAGGATGGTAGTCCATCATAAGATCTTAGAGTGATGGCTGATGGGATGATCTTGGGGGAACCCAGTTTCTACCATACCATTTTGGACATGATGCATGTGGATCCACCTTCATCAATGATGTAGCGGTGAACTGTGATGTTCCAGATTTTAACCGGTATTTGGAAAGCGACCAAAGCAGGGAGACGGGGTTCCCCATTATCAAAATCAAAGGTGATGAGGTGAGTATCAACAGGGTCAATTTCCCCCAGGGCGGAAAGTAACAACTTCTATTGGGTAGGACAAGTTTGAAGGACTTCTAAAACTGACATGGCAGAAGGAGATTGTGCCAAGTCATCGAGCAGACTGTAATTTTGTGCTACCCTAGCCTGAGGGTTGTTGACATTCCTTCATAGTGGGATGCGAGGAATACAAAGGGGTGGTTCAGTATTAGGGAGAGGAATCATCAAAGGTGGGCCAGTTGTGACTGGGGATGCTTTTGAGGTAGTGGGAGCGGAGTCAGGGGGTGCACTGTATTGACGACTACACATTTGTAGAATGACTTCTTCCTCACTAGTGAGGAGGATAATGCGATTTGTAGGAGTGCCTGGGTTTGCATACTACCCTATCTGGGGTGGGGACGGATGCATGTCCTGTTGGGTGTTCATTACCCCTTGGTGGGGGATGGGGTTTTGTAGAAAAACTGGGGGGGGAGGGGGGTTGCTACACATATTGTTGTGGGGCCTCTTGGGGAGCAGGCGGTGCTGGGGCATGTGGTCTATTTCTAGATTCTTTCATCCATTTAAAGTCAACAATTTGAGGGAAATGGTGAGTATAATGGCCATACTCACCGCAAAGGGCACAAGGGAAGTTTGTCTGAATATTTTTGTTGTTCTTCCCTTGGCGTTTTTTGTTGTTTCCCCCTTGGGGGTTCTGGTTTCCCTAATTCTGGTTGCCCTCAACAGGTTGGTTCTGTTGGGGGTGGTTTTGGTTCCCTCCTGGTCTTGGGTTATTATTGTTTCATTTTTTTCCTTTCTTTTTAGCATTATTCAACTGATGGGTCGTATTTTCCGTATTCAGTTGTTCAAAATTTTGATATCGATGAACGAGAGAGGGCTGAAAAAAATTAACCCCAGTGTGTGGGTGTCCTGGTGGTGGAGCCATGGGTTGTGGAGGGCCAAGAAATGGAAAGTATGGATTATTTTGGGGTAATGATCCGTAAGGTACATAGGAAGGCGAAACACTTTCATTAGTGCTTAGGGTGTAAGTAGATGTAGAGGGGGTACCAGAACTTGGTTGGGATGGTGGGCGTACTGGGGGTGTCATGGGGGGGTCCACTTATGGGTGGAGGGAGGGAAACAAGATATGGTTGTTGATAAGGGGGAGGAGGATAATAAGGGGGTCCTCCATATACCGACAGATATTGAGGTGTTCCATACATAGGTGTTTGTTGGAGGTGTGAATTGTGGTGTGTAGTAGTACCAATCAATCCATCCACGGAGTGAGACATCTTGGGTTTGTCTTGGCCAAATGGCACGAGTCTCAGGGCATCAAGTAGTACCGTATATAAGTATCCTGACTGTGAATAAATGAGCTCTAGCTATTGAGCCTTGCTGATAGATTCTTCTTCTGACGGGGGGAAGGTGGTGGCCACATCCTTAGCAAGAAGGGAAGCAAGTGATTTGAGAAACCAATTAAGGCATTATTGCTTGGTGGCTTCTGCTTTATATAGACTACGTCGCTAACGCCATTCGTGAATGTGGTCAACGATGTGTGTAGAAGAGGTTTGTTTAAACTCTGAGAGTAGTTCGAGACCATTGTCATGATGGCTTGATAGTTGAAGGAAGGTAAAAAATGCTTTGGCTAAAGACTCAAAGGTCACATGGGACCCATATTTTTCTTTTACATACCACTTGGCTAATGGGCCAGTGAGAGTGCGTTGAAATAATCTCAAGCGGATGGAGTCATCCATGATGTTGTTTGAAGAACACCATAAGTGGAAGGTCATAATATGGTTGGCCGAGTCGTCTCCCGCTTTTCCTTCAAACTTGGGAATGTCTGAAGGGAGTTTGGTAGGCATTGCGGGCCATGTGGGGTCGTGCAATATAGGATCATTGGTGAGCTTAGTCATATCCAATATGTTGAGGGAAGCCAATTATGGAATCTGGGGTTGTGGTGGAGGATTAATTCATGTCATGGTGGGAATGTTTTGTGTGCCTGACCCCTGAAGATGGTTTGTTCTAGCCATGGTGTGAGTGTTGTGTGTCCCTGACCCGTGAGAGGGGCTAGGTGGGGTTGTACTTCCTCCTGGGGAAGAAGTGTGCCCCCCTCTTCCTTGTAAAGGAATGTGGGTGGATGGTTGACCTTGGGAAGTGGACCCAAGTAAAGTGGAACCGAGCAAAGAGGATCCCAATACAGTAGCACTCACAGGAGTGTGAGAAGGTGGAGCCGATGAGTTGGCAAGACTAGGAACTCCCCCTAGAATGGGAGGGAGATTTAGCAAGCATCTGGAACAATGGGGATTTTGTGGGTCCCCTATGATGTCTAACTAGCAAAGTGGATGTGTGTAAATGGTGATGAGAGAAATAAATGAAAAAGAGTCTTTGTTTATGATTTTTTGGACCTTCACAATATATCTCACAATCATATGTAATCACAAGAGAATCATACATAAATCAATTGATAAATAAGCATACATGTGGGCAGGTGGTTTTTCTCCGCATCAGAGAAGAAATAAAACAAATGCTCATGTCCTAAAAGACATAACGTCCTTCCTCTCAAATAGCACTGGACCCTCTAATAGCACTCAATAGTGGGGTATGAAGCCACTGGAAGAGAAACCAGTGAAGGATGAAGTAATCAATTATAATGAGGGGTAGAGGGTGCATATCCCAAAATAGCTGGCGATATTTCCCAATAACCACACAAAATCTGATCAAGGTGCAATTGTAGCCCACAACTGCCACCTAGGTAGATGTCCTAAAATTTGGTCACTAGGTACCTCAGTCAAAGTGTGGCATTTAGATTTTTGGCCTAAGAAATGGGTCACGGGCTGGATCCTATCCAAGAGGTGGGTGCCTCAAGGGGGGATGCACAGAACAACCGGACCTCGGCCTTCAACCCTTCACTGGTATCTCCTTGCCTAATGGTGTAGGAACACTTGACTTGGAGGATTTAAAGTTCCCTATTTGATAACTAATTCTATTGTTTGAAGATGTGAGAACCATATAACGAGGATTTTTTTGGATGCCTATCCCTGAGATCCTACCTAGACTAAAAAATTTCTTTTGGCACCTTCTGTGAAGGAAAACTTAGTGAGTTTTTATAAAAAAATTAGATGTGGTTGTTTGAGAGATTGGGGGTGTGAACCAATCTCGTTGAAATTAAGTGGGAGTGGATAGTTTCGTCAAGAAAAGGGTGGGGTGCTTCAGAATCCCTTTGGAGGAAACTTACTTCAACCTCCACAGTTTAAGATGAAAACTATATGAGTGAGTGGTGACTTTGTGTGTGAACAAGTGAAAGTGTGCCGAATTTTTAATAAGTTAGGTGTCACCTTGCTGCATGTGGACTTCGTGTGGTCCTTACAAGTCTTGATTACCTAATTTACTAAATGCCATTGGTACAACCTTGCGGAATTTTAAAGTCCCTAGAGAACTAGCATGTGGACATATGGTTCCTTACCAATACTTTAACTCCCTAGTGTGATTTATTCTAAGAAATCTTAAAAAACTATCCTAGATTGTGGACATGTGGGCATGTATGGGCCCGTTACAAAACCTTTAAAATTCCCAAGTGATGTAGTCTAAGAAAGTAAATTTGAAAACTATCCTATCTTTGTAGCATGTGGGCATGTATGGGCCCTTACAAATTTAAGATGTGTTTGAAAATAAAACTAAGAGGATTCCCAAGGGGGATGATGTCCTCTCCTAAAGATTTTGTCTTTAAGGCAGATGAAATTTTCCCTCAATCGTTTTTCTGATTCTCAAGATCTCTTTGTAGCACGAGAGAAGAGCATACTCAAAGATTGATGTTCCCTTTCTGGTCCCAATGCAAGTAGTTATATTTGTGATGTAGAATGATTCCAACTTATCTTTAATCAAAGCAAGCCATCCATGTGGCAAAAATGAAAACAAAAAGAGGATAAATATGGATTTTAACCCCCCTAAGTGCCTATGTTTTGACTAACCCTTCATGTGGAGAGGGAATATAAGTGTGGTGCATATTACAATCTGCATAGAATCAAACTTAAGAAGGCTATGGGCCTCCAACAAATCACAAAAACCCTTACAATGTATGATTTTTTGGATAGATGCACAGGTCGTAGAGTAGACAGAGGCATTGGGCACCAATGTGCAAACAAAAAACAACCTTTTGGCGCAGTACGCTGAGAAACATAGTGGGTTTGGAGGACGTGCTTGGAAGACACGACTGTGGGTTAAAAAACCTGCGCACTTTTTGTTACATGGTCGTGAAAGAAATTTCGGATGAAATTCTCTCAACTCAACTCTTAATTTAGCTTCTTGCAGGAAGGCCTGGGCCGGTTATGTTTCCTGCAAGTTAAACAAACCAAAATGAAGTGCTCAAACAAACCAAATGGGGGGGAAATTGATACCATTCCCCAGTGGAGTTTCCAATCTGTTGCGTCCCTTTCGTCACCTAAATGAGCAAAATACGGAGGCTTACAAGTCTAGTTGGGTTAGATGGACAAGACAACAGTGAATGAAAGAGTTAGAAACATCTAGCATAAGAAATAAACAAAGGACTAAAGCTAATAACAATAAAAGAAACTAAACTAGAGTGTATAGGAGAAATAGAACACAAATTAAACAACATGCATGCTACCAATGGATAAGTTGTATTAGTGGGAAAACACCAAAGAGAAAGGAATACTATGGGTCCCCTCTTCCTCCAAGAGAGGGCTCTTGAACCCCCAATGATTGAGTTCTTCTTACAATTAGGAAACTAAAAGGAAATGGTGAAGAAATCCAAAACCCATTCACTCAAGAGGTGATGTGAATGGCCAAATGAAATGGTGCTTGTATTCTCTTGGTGAAAAAAGAGGATTCTCCAAGAGAATATAGGCAGCATAACAGTACAAATGAATTCCTTGAAAATATAGTGCACCCATGGCCTCTTTTTATAGAAAAGCTTTGAGGCATTATTCAACTAGTCTTTAGTGTGAACAAGGGGCTCTTTAGGGCACCCTTGGGTCTTTGACCACCCCCCCACTCAGATTTAGCTCAGATTTGGGTGTCAAATCGACTTGGGAGATGAACCAAAAGTGGGTGGAAGGTCGACCAAAATCATAAATGTGTCATTTTGAGGTGTGCGCGGATTTTTGTGTCCACAGTTGCACATCGGGTGCATATGCTCTTTTCCGGCGTTATTCGACTGTTGCACGTGTGCGCGCTGCCTTTGTATCCTTAGCGCATGTTGATTTTTTAACCAATTGTATAGTTTTGTGCCCTCTGGAAATGCATTTTCTGGGCCATGGATGAACTAATGGGTGTTTTGAAGATGTTGGATTCCTGTAACCTTTTGCAGACAAAATTCCAGTGATAACAGTGGGGTTTGGATATAATTAGGGAAATCAATCCCAATTCATATAAGCTTCACAAGCATATTATTACTGCTACTTATTAATTTACACACTCAACATAAGAAATACCTCTAAAAGTGGTAAATGAAAACTAGGTGATTTATTTCTTTGAGTCAAACATAGTTACCATATTTGGTGTTCCTCGATCTTTGGTATTTGATAATCCAAAATACTTTTCATCATTAAAATTGACTGAGTATTCTCTTGAGAATAATATAAAAATAAAACATGTTGCCAATTATTACCCCCAGGGAAACGGTCTGGCAGAATCTACTAATAAAAATATGATAATAATCCTTAAGAAAACTATAACTGACCATCAGAGAAGTTTACATATAGCTTTACCAAATTCTATGTGGGATGATAGGGTGACACCTAAAGCATCCTTAGGGAACTCTCTTTTCTTGTTGGTATATGGACAAGGGGCCATTCTACCTACTCACATTTTCCTACCTTCCATAAAATTATCCCAATATATCCAGGAGGAAAATTGTCCAATCATGCAACATAGAATGAATACTTTTCTCAAACTGGAAAAAGAAACAAAACAAGATAGAAGAAAATTAGAGCAACACCAAGAGTTGGTAAAATGTTGGTTCGATAAAATGTTTGCCAACAAAAATGATTTTCAAGTTGGAGACTTAGTTCTCAAGTGGGACAAAGCAAATGAAATCAAAGGGAAACATACTAAGTTTTAGCAGCTCTAGCTTGCTCCATACCGATTTCATGAAACAATTGGGTTTGGGACTTTTAAAATCAAACATTTTGAAGGGGAGGTTGAGGAACTCCCTCTCAATGGACAAATCCTCAAAAGGTATTTTTCATAATCACCTCAGGTGATGTAGTCATGTATATATTATGTTTCCTTTCTTAATTGTTTTCTTTTTGGAAATTCTAGTTTTCTTTTAATTGCAATTGTACAATTTTATTTTTTGACTGTTTTATGCCTTCTAACCATATTTTGAATTGGCTGCCTTGTTTTACCTCATTTTCATCCATGTTGATTCGGAATGTATGTTGGAAGAAATATATTATATTATATGTAATATGGAGGTAATATTTTCTCTGAGGAACTGTCTCAAAGATACCCAGAGTTGGAGAATATAATCTGTGTATATGGATAAGTATAGGGGTGTCAAGGTCAAGTAATGGAGACCTGGGCATCAAAAAATCCTTTCAATCCTAATAAAATTCTTATGTTATGCATTGGAGAAAATACAATGCAAAATTTGTATGTAATTGTGGTATCCTCCTTTTCATGGTGTTACTCTCACAATGAATTTTATAAATTACATGCATATAGGATGGGAGCTTATAGGTGTCTTTTTGAGTATTATTTGTGAGCTCCACTCACTACATATTAAATTCTAACCCTACTATATATTTTTAAGGTGGACCCGTGAGGACTATAAGTTTTGACAAGACATGCATATCTATGCAACTCTCGTATCACCCCACTTATTTCACACCCTATTTTCACAAGAAAAAATTACACACAAATCTATAAGGGTGAATAATACATAAGAATCATAAGGAAATTGAAAATAACCATTAATTGTGTGGGAGGTATAAGTAAAAGTAAACTCATTGGTTCTATGGATGCTCACTAGCAGTGAAGCAATTCTTGAAGAAGAGAGACGAGGAAAAAATATCAACCTATTGTCAATTACATAAGGTATATGTGTGGTTTCATACACCAACAAGGATTATATGCAATTACAATCCTATTTACTTAACCTCATATGTAGGCTTGCAGAGAATACTTGGAAGGAAATCTAGAAGCTCCCATTACCTACCAATATTTTTTCAGAAAGAAAACTTGTTGATGTGGAACCCATGACACAATTGAGAGGCACAGTTTCTTGAAAACTTAACTCTCAATATCCCAATGTGACCTTTTAAATTTCAAGGAAATATATAACTGATTCTTCCTAGTGAATCACCATTTGTTGTGGCTACAACAACTCTCATTAATTTCTTCTATTTAAGAAGAAATTGAATGAACTCCCCTTACTAAAATTCTAAATGAATTATGAGGCATAAGATTTGTGTTGGAAGATTGGTTGTTGTCATTGATGCCAACCCTAGTCATGGGTTTTGGACCGCAAGATTGATAAAGGTATTTGGACATGAAGGACAATGCACATGCATATACAACACCCATGAATGGATAGTATACATCATGTTGTTTTCGGTGGTATGTGGCACGTCACATGGATCCT
>SNQJ01S0192980.1:0-17808 GCA_010110895.2 Picea sitchensis | reverse complement strand
AAATCATCAAGAGAAGGTTGAAAAATTTATGGGCAATAGCATTACCCAACCAACCCTTGAAATCTAGGGTTTGCCCAGGAGGAAACTCAACAATAAAAAAGTATTTCCCAACTACACCCTGAAAGGAAAAGCAAAGCAGAGCAATAACTGGTGGTTGGGATGAAAAGTCACGAGTAACCTCCTGTAGGCAAACGATGTCTTTACTTATATCAAAATTTGAGCATAACAGTGGTTGGCAATCATCTTCATAAGTAGGGTCCAAATGCTCAGCAGGGTACTCATCAAACATCTCAAGGTAAGACTGAAAATTATCTGAAAAACAAGGTACTAAGTCATCCTTGGTGTTTTGAAAGCTACAAGTAAAGACTTCATCTCCTTGTTGGCACTGGTCATAAATAATCTGCTGTGACAACTGCAAGGGCAACAACTGGAGATGACTCTCAGTGTCATAGATGGGATCTAGGTCATAACCAACTGCATCCCACCTACGTCTTCCAACATGTATGAACTCATCAATATTATCAACAGTGTCACTATTTGTGGCATAGCATGCAGGATTTGTAAGACTTAGACATTCATCCTCCTCCTTTTCATCACAAGGTAAAGCATCATCAAAAATTATGAGAGGAGGGCAACTTACTGTTTCTTCTTGTGCAGGTACTTCGAGGACTCTGGCGTTTTTAGCATGTGTTGTTTCTTCATCCCCATGGACTGTTTCCATTTCATCCGAGGCTTCCATTTCCTCTTCTTCTTTTGAATCGAGTAACACAGTATTATTAGAATTTTGAAGTGGAAAATAACTAACCTCATCTTCGCTTTGCTGCACAGGAGAGACAGGTTCTTGTATGACTTCATCAGAGGGAGGCACACACATGGATACTTCATCATTTTGATCAGATTCTGTCTCCTCAGCCATGTCTTCAATCATCTCATGTTGAATGACGGTCTACTTCCCTTCTTCTTGGAAATCATCAACAAGGTCTTCATGGGAATACAAACTTTCCATAGTAAGAGTACCTGAGGTGAAGAGGTCATTCATGCCTGATGAGAAGATATTATCTTTAATTTCTTTAGCCATGCCATAAGCTTCATCGAGCGTCTTTGGGGCCCTTTTACGGAGGGGCACACCTAGGTGTGGCAAGATCGCATGAGTATAGTGACGAACAACATACTCCCTTTCAGGGTAATGGCTTTTCGGAATTCGATATAAAGTGCCCTCAAACCTACTCTGGAAGTCAAAAAGGGTTTCATTCTCCCTTTGTTTTATATCTTCAAAGTTTTTTAGAAGTAGTGGAATGTCCTCTGATTTAATGCCCCATGTTTCAAGAAAGACTTCTTCAAACTGGTCCATAGAGGTGATGCTAGCATCAGGAAGGTTATAATACCATTTCTTAGCATCTCCATGAAGAGTGTTTGGAAAAAGTATCATTACTACATCTTCAGCCTCATCAGCAACAGGGTGGAGCTCAAAGTAAGAATAAAAATCATTCATATGAAAGTCAGCTCTTTCCCCATTCCTACCAGTGAATCCATCAGGAAGCCATCTTTTCTTGGATATAAGGGGCATTTGTCTTGGTATCCTGGGATTTGCTCATGTCTAAAGGTTTAAAACTCCAGGGATCCCATGGCGAAGTTATTCATCTGATCATTAGTGGATTCATCATGTTCATTCCTTGAATAGATTTCATAAACTAAAATAAGAGCTTGTCGTGGGTAAGCCGGTTGAAGCTGAAAGGGTCTGGGGCGGGAAACTGCAGGATATATATCGTTGAGGAAGGAATTTCGGTCTTTGCCATTAGCGGCGCCAAATGTTATCACGGTTTGTGGAAGGTTTAAGAGTAGCTTGAGTCAAGGCTTAAAAGCCGTGTGAGGAGCTTCCCCACTTGCTTTCACCTCGATGGGGGAGCTCTTTCTATTTAAGGATAGCTAGTCAAGGAGGCGTCCCTATGTCACGGAACGAAGGGGCTAAGGTATAATGGATCAAAGTGAGATTCCTTTCTGATTCACTTGATAGAGATGAGTCCAAAGGAGATGTTCCAGCGATGAGGCACACAGCTGCGAGACAAGATAAATAAACTAGAATATGTGCTGTTGTGGTTAGTACTTCACAATATCGATGACTATCCTCAAATATACATATGGCGAGCAATACGTTAAATGTAATTATTAATGAAGTCAATGATTACCCAAACAAGATAGATAGCTTATATTACTTCTTCAATAAATACAAAAGAGATAATGGCATTCAATATACAATCAATCCAATTATATGCAGTACGCTACATAACTGCGCTCCAAAATATGTAATGTTGCTCACGATCCCAATCACGAGAAATTGGTTAATACCGTCGACCTAATGATAGGTCAAAAGTGGAAGGCAGTGGTGGGAAGTTTTGTCAAAGAAACTTGTGGTTACAATCAGCTACTCAAAGGCTCATCGGAAATAGATGACAAATGTCTACTAGCGTTTGAGGTCATGAGAGGTGTGGCGTCGCCTGTATGTTGACTTACGTTTGTGGGATTGGGGTTGGCTGGCCCGAAAGTGGGCGTTTTAGCTAATTTAACTAATGAAAAATTATGAAACCTCTATGGCTATGATAAGATGACTTAAAGCAACTTTCTATCCAAACACAAGTCAAAATGAAGTGATGACATTAGGGTTAGTTCTAGATGCTAGGGTTAGGCGCTAGGTTAATTTAGGGTTTCAAATAAAGAGTTTGAAAGAGATTTAATTAAACAAGCTCAAAGGAAAACTTCTAGATTAGTGCAGCAGGGTTATGGGTCAGTGAGCTGGGCGGAGACAGGCAGGGCAGAGGGCTAGGGTTTTGATGGTGTTGCTAAAGGCCGCAGGCAAAACACAAGCTTGCTGGGATTAGCCAGCAGGCTAGGCCCAATCGCCTCTTCTCTTGTAGGAACTCTGGCACATTAAGCGGCAGCTGAGCCACAAATCTATGGCTGAAAAGTGTTGTTTTAGAAGACAAGGCTTTTCAAAAACCCTAGAAGTAAACCACAGGTGTAAACTAAATTAGGCCTGGGATGCCTTCTTTCTTCAATATATGCTAAGAACTAGCTCAAGAAGGAGTCTGAATTGGCCGGTAAAAACTACTCAAATCAAATGGCTTAAAGTTTTGTTCATGGGGACATGAAGCCACCACATACTTGTGTGTTGGCTCCCTAGGGTTTAAAGATTAAGCAAATAACAACAATGTAACTGTATGGGAATGTTTAACCAACAACCATTCATTTAAGAAATTTTTGAGAGAGAAAACACTTATAAATTCATGAAGAAGCATAATCATTCCCTAGTTGAAACCATGCAATGATAAATAGCACCATATGCCAAAGAACAATCCTCCAAAGTTAGCCTCACTCCAAAAGACCAAAATATCCAAGACAAGAGCTAAAGAGATGTCTCTCACAAGGGAAGCCGAGTGAGTGTTGTGTTATGATAAAATGAGAGGCAAGCGTCCTCTTTTTATATGATCTCTATGACCTTTAATTAAAAAATAGGTCAACAAAGCGACCGACTAAGGCTGACTTTATTATTCAACTATTTGTCACTTTACATGCTAAAAATGTGAAAAATGAGCAGAAAATAGGGACGTCAAGCCCCTAAAGGGAGAGCGTTAGCCCCTGGGGGGCATGGTCTGATCAAGGAGGCATTTGCCCCCTCACGGGGCCACCTTGTCCATGCCAAACAAGCCCTAACCGTACCCACGTATCTAGAACTGGAATTACACCACCTTGCCACAGGTATCGATCAAGGTCCACGTTCCATTTGCAAGGGGCTGATCCCATGGGTCAAATCTCTGTCAAAAGCGTCCTGATGAGGGAAATATAATTCTGATACAGGGCTCTTCACAGCCTGTCACGCCTCACCTTGTCCCAGCAACCATCGTGGGCTCTTGAAGCCCATGGAGGTCCATTTAATCATCTCCCCATGTGCAGATCCCTCTGAGTACTGTCCCATAGGAATGGTCACACTTGCACACATCAAAGACCCCACGCCCTCCATAGAGTCATGGGTCCTAGACATCATAGCAATGTAAATCATATCATCATTAAATTTATCAAACATATGCATGGAAATCCACACAATGGAAATCATCTAAGAGCTCAAAGACATTACGGATCTACTATACAAAGCTAAGAAACCAACAGACCACTATTGGGCTAATACCCATAGGAAATGAAAAGTTTCCTCAAAGATCATTCAAGCCATGTGTATCTTGGGTGATATGGGGCAGGGATGGGGTCATGGTGAGGACTCAAAGAACAGTGTGCCGTGGTTGCTGGGAGTGAGGCGTGCAGATGGTCATTTTCGGCTTGCTCAGCAACTTGTTTGTACACTACAAGCTGTGAGGACACT
This sequence comes from Picea sitchensis, assembly GCA_010110895.2. Lineage (NCBI taxonomy): Eukaryota > Viridiplantae > Streptophyta > Pinopsida > Pinales > Pinaceae > Picea > Picea sitchensis. The sequence goes on along the minus strand of SNQJ01S0192980.1, from coordinate 13,439 downwards.
GCAGCCTGGTGTGAGAGCTGACAGGCGTTACCACTATCTTCATGAGAAATGAGAGGCTCGTGATGAGACCCTTTCCTTTAGCCATGCAACCAAAGTCCCTTGCACCCAGTTTTGGTGACTAGATGATGGCAATGTCATGCAGCTAAATACCTATGAACATAATGGTAAAACTCGTGATGAGACCTCCATCCTCTTGGTTAGATCTTGTTTATTTATTTAGTTATTTTCTTAGGTTCCCTTAGTTTATTATCGAGAGGATTTTTTATTGACTTCTCGGGATACTGAATAGCATCTCTGGGTTTTCATTTCCTATGGTTTATCTTTTGCAGTTTGCTTTTGCCCACAGGGCCTTTGGCCTTCTTCCCTGAGACAAGAGTAATGTGCCACGGGGTCATCCTAATGGCGGACTAGGGGAATGGGATATTTGGCGGGGTATAAGATGAAAAGTGATAAGATGGAGGGGCGGACGTGGCTCTGCAAATCCCTTGGTGGCTAGCAAAGGCCATCGAATAACTTGCTGGCATATCAATCACCCAACAACCCATTCAAGTGGATTAGTGTAAGATCCAGCAGGTCATCAGAAATGAAAGGAACCTATGCATATATAAGAAGGTTATAATGATCAAATACAACACATACCATGATACCTCGGGACCAATTACCTCATGGGCAAAAGCCTCTCCCAATGTCTGGCCGGTAGAGTAGTGATGGAGGTGGGAATGCTTCTTGGCCGGGGACCAAATTAAGGCTGAGAAGAAGAAAAGATGGGCCTCAAGGGCCATGCTCCAGAATCGATCCGCTCCTGCTGCTCCATGCGGGATCATGTGGGCCACCGAGACATGATCTCCTAGATTGCATCCCTAAGTGCCATGGGGGTCTTGGATATGCATCGAGCAGGCCAGTATGTTCATGGGCATTTGTGGTACGCATTGCCACTATCTGGGGTCACCAAACCCGGTGACTTTGGTTGCGCCAGCCAGGAAGGGGTCTCATCCGCGAGCCGACCTTCTCATTTACTGCGAAGATACTAGTGGGCATCGCTCAGCCCACCAAAGCCAGGCATCTATCCTCTTAAATCGAGCTTGTGGTAAAAACAATAAAGAAAGTAGAAGACAATAAAAGGGCTTGGAAAAATGCATCCATAAGTGCGGCTGCCTCCCTCTGTAAAGGAACTTACCCCTTGAACAACACGAGGTCCCTTGGTTTTACTATAGCTGGACATCCCTAAACATATCACCTCATTACATGGCTTGAATGATCCTTTGAAACTTTCCATTTCTTGTGAATTATTATCCCAATGAGTTGTCTTGTTGGTTTCCTTAGCTTTGTATAGTAGATGCGTGTAATGTCTTTGAGCTTTTAGATGTTTTGTTAGGGATTTCTTGCATATGTTTGATAACTTTAATGATGAAATGTAATTTATATTCTATGATATCTAGGGCTGATGAGCCCATGGAGGCGTAGTCTTTGATGTCTTGATACCATGCCACAACGGACAAGTACGAGAGGATCGGTGCACATGGGGAGATGGTGCTTGCGGGCCTCATAGGTGAAAGAGCCCATCGAGATAGTTGTTAGGATGGAAAGCGGGACAAAAGTTGTGACTAGCCCTTGCATAGAGAAATAAGGGCGCTCCCTCCACCGGAGGCCTTTAAGAAGATTTGGCCTATAGGATAAGGCCTGCAGGTAGTATGATGGCTTTGATAGACAGGGGCGGCATACCAGGGCTGGTTGGACGTTTCCTGGAGGATGTGGCATTGTGTCTGGACCTTATAGCTGATGTGTGATGGCTTAAAGGGAGTCGGAAGGGAACCAATGTTTTACCTCTTAGATTGATCATGTCTTAAGGAGCCATCTCCCAGAGGAGCTTAACGTCTCCCATTTGAAGCTCATTTTGTCAATTTAGCATTTAATGACAAATAATTGAATAATGTTGGAAGTTATACATGTCGGTTGTTTTCCATGACCTGTTTTGTTAATCAAAGGTCATGAGGATGATATAAATTGAGGGCGTTTTAGCCTCATTTGATAACTTGTATCTCTTGGTGAGGAGATGATGCTGCTCTTGTCTTGGATATTTTGGTCTTTTGGGTGAGGTGCTACACTTGGAGGATTATCTTTGGCATATACATGGTTCTTTTTATCATTGGAAGGTGTTACAACTAGGGTTTGATTATGCTCTTCATTGATTTGTAAGTATATTTTGCATGCAAAGCTTCTTTGTTGAATGGTTGGTAGGTAGAATTGCTTACTTGTATGGTTACATTGTTAATATTTGCTTAATCATTGAAAACCCAGGGAGCCAACACGCAGTGGGTTGTGGCTTCATGTCCCCCATGGTAAAGATTGATTAGCCATTTGATTAGAGGTTTAGCCTAGCCATAGCTACACTAGCCATTCTCTTTTTCTTGAGTTGGTTTGAGACATAAATTCGGGGAAGAAGAAGTCCTGGGCCTGTTTGCATTTTAGGATTTTGCTTCATAGGTTGAAAGCCTTGTCCCCAAGCAGCACTTTTCAGCCATAGAATGTTTGTGTTTATTAGCTAGCCATATTGCCAAAGAGTCTTAAGGAAGGGGGGCATGAGGGGCCTAGATTTAGCTACACCGGATTGAGCCTCCTCCCTTAGGGTTTTGATTTGGTGGCCACGCCATTGCAGCACCATTAAACCTAACCTCTTGTCCTTATGTTTAGAATTTCTCCAAAGCCATTAGTCTTGGTCCATTTGACTCCATTAGCAGGGCACTGGTCTGGGAGTACAGCGTTGAGCTTTTTGTGCTAAAACAACTCTTTCAAACTCTCTTTATTTGAAACCTACTAACCCTGACAGACTAACCCTAAGCCCATTGATGGCGTCTTGCCTATTTGGAGCTTGTGATTGATTTTCAAAGTTGCGGTGAACAAATGTATCGCATAGAGGTTTCAAGCATTTTCATTGGTTGATTTGTCAAAAACGTCCATCTCTTTGACTAGCTAACCCTAACCTAAAAACAACAATATAGGTGGCGTCAAGCTTATTTAAACCCTTGTTTTGGCATAAACGTTTTGACATTTGTCACCCTTTTTGATAGACTTTGAGTTGTTGATCACATCTATAAGCTTTTTTGATAAAACGTCCTACTCATTGTCTTCAATTTTGACCTAATACTAGGGGCGTCACCCTATTTACGCAATAGTGGCGCAACAACATTATTTATGAGCTGATTTATGATATTCTTTGCATTGTGATATACAAGGATTTGATTTTACATATTGAATGCAAGCATCTTTTTTATTTATTGAAGAAGTATTGTAAGCCTTTTTGTCTTTATAGCAATCATTGACTTAGGTCAATAATTACTCTCACTAATGCTCATATATGTTAAAGATAGTCATTAATACTTTGAAGTACAACCACTCAACACATCTTCTAGCTTTATTTGTCTTGTCTCACGGCGGGTGCCATTCGGTGGAAGATTTTCTCCTTGACTATCTCTGTTGGCAGTGTCACATTGGGGAAGGGAAGCCTATCCTTACCCTTTGAAGTCTCAAACCTTGATCCTTCTCCTTGAGAAACCCAGATTACTAGGTCTCCCACAGGATTGGCCACCCTAAATGAGAAAGGCTCCCCGTAGGGGTGACAGTGGGTGGGAAGTTCTGTTCTTGGGTTGAAGCATGACTCAGAAGCCTCACAAGCCTTTCCTCCACAAGTATCGCGACCAACACTTCTCTCTTTTCCGAAAACGAAAGGGTTGATTTGAACCCGACTTTGATGGGGGCACTATCCAAGATGCATGTAACCATCCCTTTGAAATAAGTCATCAAGGTGCCATATGTCAAAAACGATTTGACAAAAATTTTCAAGGATTGGATGGACCCATGGACCCTCCTACCATGTTGCAAGCCAACCACTTCAGGGTCCAATACAATGAACATCCTCCTTTCTTCTACATGACCTTTATAATGAATAACAAGAGCCTCATGTGCATGCTGGAATTTAGAATTAGAGTTGCTAACATGATGATAGCTCAAGGTCATTGCAACAAATGAGAGTTTGAGAAGTCTGCGACCTTATATAGGAATGTGTGTGGCTTTAAATCTAAATCCATACCCACACATGGGAAGTAGTGAAATGTCAAGTTTTCCTTAAAAGGAAATGCCATCATCCACATGGAAATAGTGGTCATGGGCGTCCCGGATGTATGGGGGAATGTTATTGTCGGTTAAGCACTCGCTGGGGAGTACTCTTGAGATGGACCTCACTTTTGTGAATATACCCTTGAAAGATGAAACTATTGGTCATCTATGGAATGTACCTGTGACTACAACTCATGTGCAAGAGCCCAATAATTCCATCAAAGATGACAAAGCACATGACGAAATCATACAAGTCTTCATGGGTATTCTCCAAATGATATACCTTTTGCAACAAGGGAAGACTTTGATCAGATTCAATAGCCTAAGAAAGAGGAATACCAACAAATCTCGAACAAGTACAAAGACAAGAAAATCGGAACTATGAAGATACTAAAAAAAGCATAAGATGATGTACAGATTCATCCGTCCTAGCAGAAAGTGTTTATAGGAGAATCCCACTCCCTCCCTCCTCACACAGTACGCTAGAGGTTGTTCAAGGGAACAGCGAATACAATATCAAAGTGAAAGAGGGACGTGTGGTGTGGATGTGGGATACCCGAGGAAGGAGGGAGCCAGCCAATGTCAAGGCTTGCTCAATGGTGGCTCAGGACCTTTCAAAGTTGGAAGAGAATTAGTTGATGACTCTTATTATTTGTCCACTTTGGAAGGGAAGAAGGCGCTCATTACCGATCGTGGGGAACCTCCTCAAGCCCCACAGGTGGGGGACTGACTCCTGGTAAAGTGGAGATAAGTAGGTAGGTTTTGGTTCATGTATTATACCACATTTCCATTTTGCATGTTAGTTTGTTTCACATTCACATTTTATGATTGTTTTATTCAGGACTTGTTGTGTCCTAATACACTTGCCAGCGTGACAGGTCAGGCTCAGCAGGTGTGTCCTTTGAGGTACAATGTCTAGGTTCTCAGTCCGCACTGTCACCTTGGCTGGAACCTCTTCCCTTCTAGGCTTACTCCTAGAGAAACCAAAGAGGGTAGACCTAATTCTGGGTTGATTTTAACTAGAAGTTCTAGGAGTTGGTTTTATTTTGTTAGAAGGCTTGGGGAAAAACCAGCCTAAGATCTTGAAATGACAAATGCAAAGTGCAATTTTATCTAAATGATAAGCAGCCCCTTTTCCTAAGTCAACTATGACTGAATTACCTAAGGTTGGGCAAGGGGTCAACTAAGTTTGAGAGAGGTTCAATTACAAAATATTACAATTAAGTGGGTTGACTATCCCACAAACTCAAAATTACTACTACTTATACAATGAAATACAAATATTACAAGATACAAGATGATATAAAGATGCAAATTAACCAAGATATGCAAGCGTTAAGCCAAATTATGCAAGTTTAGGAATACTCAAACTTTGATCAATCACATAAGCCAAGCATGCCCCAATAGCACTTGCTCTATTGAGCTGCTTTTCATTGGCAACCACTAAAGCACTCAAGATTCAAAGAAGGTGATGCCTCCCCAAATTGGATACTCAGCTCCTTCTTGAATCACACCACAGAGAACATAAACCAAGATGCAATAATTTGTTAACTCAAATGCTCATAAAGACATAAAACATTTAAAGACATAAACCATGAAATTGCAGTAAGAATTATAAACATGAAATTATTAGCAATGTGTGTTCCTAAACATTCATCTAAGATCCCCAACACATGGATTTTCTATGCAACTAGGTGGTTAGGGGTTTCTTAAAAATTAAGTTAATTTTATCTTTCCCTCCCTAGCTGTGTTTGGAGCCTTAAAGCTTCCTCCTCCCTTGGCCACATAACTACCGGGTGCTCAAGATAGTAGACCTTGAGGCCCACCCCTGTAGCTTTCATGGAGTAGAGCCAGCAATTAAGAGTACTTCAGGAGAGGACACCCACAGATACAGGGCAGTCTCCTGCCTACACCCTCAGTTGTTTTCCTCAAACCCATTTTAGATGGTGGAAATGGCTGAATAAGACTATCTTAGGTTGTTTAAAAAGTTGTTGCATGACTGAAGTGAGTCTTTAGGTGTGTTTGGAGTGTTTAGGAGTGGCACACAGATGCAGAAAATTGTGTTTTAGGCCCCAAAACCGAAACTGCAAAGTGTTTGAATTGAAATGCTAAGAATGTAAAAATATTAGACCATATCATAAGATAACATGAATATAAAGGTTCACAAGATAACCATCATTAACCTAGCATTCCATTTACCATCATAACATAATACTTTGCAAGAAGAAAAAAGGCAAAGTGACTTGTCGAAATAGTAACAGGAATAAAATTTGATCATTCACATTATATGTTAACCCATTGAGAAAGATATGCTTAAAATGAAAACTTTTAGCAAAGTGAAAGATCTTGATCCTAACTTGATCACATATGCTTGAAAAGATAGATGGAATAATGATTTAAGAAATAGATGAAATGTATCACTTAAGCGAAACTTAAAGCATTAAACCATGAGATATTGATAAGCATATGAAGAAAATAGCTTGAAGAAAAGAAACTTAAATGTGATGACTATCTAGAAGATATTTTAAACCATTATAGCATATGGATCATCAAAATGAATAATTTTTCCCTTCCCCAACCTCTGATTTGGGGATTACTCTCCCAAGGTGTAAACAACTAGCCCAGCAAGGAGCTTGGAGACAAGCCATAAGTGATGAGGGTGGAGACAAATACCATTGACTGGTCAGGGGTTGAAACAATTGAACAGATGAAGGAAAGTAACAGATTTGAAAAACCACTCCTGATATGGTAGGGTGGAGGCAGCCTGCCATTGTTGGCCAGAGGGATTGTGAAGCTAAAACAAGATTGTTATTGATGAAGTGGCCACACTGCCTTGTCTTGTAGACAAGAGGGGCCAAACAAAATGAGAAAGAAACTTAACTTGAGAAAACAAAGAGCTAATCTGGCCAACGATGATAGGTTGGCTTGGCCAATCACACACCCGAGGTGTAGGCAATGTATTGTTAGCTTTGAATGATATAAAAAATTGCTGAAATGGAATAAAAACAATGAAATTTACAAGAGGAGAGGTGAGGATTAGTTACCCAACCAAGGAGGCTCTTGGGGATGTATTGAGAAGAAATTTTGGCAGCGTTTCCCCTTGTCCCTAATAAGAATCTGCAAAAACCCGGCAGCAAAAAGCTTAACTGGAAATGTTACAAACACAAATCATTTCTTATTTTTTCCACAGAAAATTTTCACATAAAATTTCCAAGTAAAATGTAGAATTTCTTTGACCTATCTAAAGACATTGCTTCTAACAATATGATATGAATGAAAAACAATGTATTAGATCCAAACTAAAACCAAAGAGTGTATGAAGGCTTTGGTTGGAAACCCCTCTAAAATCTCTTCCAACCCAACTCTTTTGAGGAAAATCTACACACTTAAACAAGATGTGAGTCCAAGAATAGCATGATATGATTGGGAATATTAGTAAAATGAAGTACTTCATAATGCTAACTACCCTACATATATAGATCAGCAACATTAATGTCAAATGATCTACCCAAACAAACTAATTTGCTCAAGAAACTAGTCAAAAACTCACAAAATGCAAGGGAACAAGATCTCATTTGCAATAGACAAATCTCATTACTCTAGATTGATCAAAATCCTCAAAAGTTTATATTGAATCCAAAAATGAGAGCCTTGCAACAACCTAATTGCTCCAATACTCTCAAGAGACAATGAGTGAATATGAGATGGCAAAAGCAAGATGGATGGGACGAAATTACGTATAACTTTAGCTCAAAGAATGGTCCTGGAAATGAGTGAGGGAGAGGTTCCTTTTATAATTGTAGAGGCCCAGTGAGGGCACTTGGATGAGTGCCAAGTGTTAAATTTTAAGATCAAGAGTGAATCTCGATGAAGGGGTGCCCCACCTAGGGTTTTAGACATGGATGGGTGAGGTGGAGTGTGGGGACCATATATGCGTGAGTTGTAAGGCTAGGGAGGGCACACTAGATGATAGAGGGGGGCCCATAATCAAGATTTAAATATTTTCTAAAGTTTTGGGTGAAGAGGGGGTGCCTTTTCCCCTTAGGAAGTGAGTAGAGTGAGGGGTTGGTTAGAAAGGGGGGATCAAAAGGTTATGAAGTAGTTAGGTTGGGTTGGGTAGGTTAGGGGTGGCCATATTTGCTCTTTTCTACCTTCAAATTAACCCACTAACTCTTTACAAAAATTACAAAAATGACTTATGAATTAAAATTGTTGTTTTATTGACTTTGACTCTAGGTGGACAAAGGCATAGCAAACTTAAATCCCGATTGAGATGAAACTTGGTCTATAGGTGTAGGGGTGCCATTCTATTTATTTTGAGCACAATACCCTATCAAAAACCAAAGAGACCGGTTTTCTACAATATTCTCAAAAACATTTAATTAATTAAATAATTAAAATTCAACCTTAGGAAAATTAATTAATGTAATTAATTAAAAAAAAAAAACCTATCTAGACTCGACCAAGGATTCCGTGACTTTCTGATGTCTTGCATGGTCATTTAAATCATTTCTAAACAATAGATACCAAGGGATGAGACCATTAGAGCGTCATTCGCTTTGGAGGAATTATTGCGTAATGTGAAGTCATGTGAAGTCAACCCGGCTGAAAAAGCCAATTGATAACTTGAGGATAAAAACCCTCGGTGAAAAGGACTCTCCTAATGAAAACATCCAAAGGTGCACTGACCTAACATGATCCATGCAAACTTATTACATTATTAACCCACGTAGGGGTGCGGAAATTTAGTTTACAAAATTTTGTGTTGGAGGCATAAAATGCCCAAGTAGAGACAAAGCTGTCTTCAACATACTTGCATCGTGCATCTTACGTCATGGAACATGAGTTGACCCCTATTTGAATAGGCGGTCAACAAGACTACTAATCGGTTACTAATATTTTCTATTGATATCAAGTAGGTAAACAAGTTATGCCATAGATGCTAAGGTTCTCATACGCGTTCTATGGTGAGCACATGTCCACGAGTTCGAGCCAGATGTTTATCCCCGCTTTTAGGGATAACTGGGAGATCTTGTCTCGAGGCCCCGGTCTGGGCATGTGGAGATGGCGGGTGGGATCGACTTTAGCATGGCGCTGGAGGGCCCATCTTTTCTCCTTCGACACCTCTACTTTGTTAGTAGCAACATCCATCACCATCGGCTTGTTCTTGTGTCAGAGATGGTTCTTGCTCCATGAGTAATGAATCACGGGTATCATGGTATGTGTCAACATGATCCCGCCGAGAACCTTTGAGTATGTGCATATAATTCCTTTTGTTTCTAAAAATGCTTGGATCTTATGCTTTCCCACTTGACCATGTCACGGGGGAATAGCGAGGATGCCTAATGGCTTTGTATCCGTAGTTTTTGGATTACTTAGCTATGAGGGTATTTCTGAAAAGCCATCGTTTTCTTCCGTCATAGCACCACTTTTTCATGCCTTCTGCTCATCTATCCCATTACACTTGTCCGATCACTGGGTTGACCTATTTGAAAGTTGCACCGTGGGAAGAAGGGGCTAAAGGCATAGAAGGTAAAATAAAGCTAGCAAAAGGAGCCAAAAGCTAAACACAAACCTCGAGATGCTTAAGCCGGGATTCCCGAGAAAGAGGTAAAAAGCTTCTCAATAAGAAGCAAGAGGGACCCATTAAAATAATAAAACAAGACCTAGTCAAAGGATAGGGGGACTCATCACGAAACTGACCTATTAGGTCCATAGGAACCTAGCGATATGACACTAATAACAGCGGATTTACCGCGCCCGGTAGTGACTCTTGGTTGCATGGACAGAAAGGGGTCTCATCACGAGGCCAACCTTCTCATTTTCGTGAGAAATACTCATAGGTAACAACGCCTGCTTGGTCACCACGCCCGAGCGATGTCCCCAGTGCTTCTTCAAGAAAAACAATAAAGAATAAAGAATATAAGGCATGAATTGGGCTTGGAAAAAGAGTGCATCAAGGCAGGTGCAACTCTCCTTCTACAAAAGAACCCACAGATAAAATTACATTTCCTTGTTATCATTGCACCCATTTCCAAGACATCCCATATCCCATCACCCACTTACATGGCTCGGATAAAGTCTCTTCTGGAAACTTTCCTCTTCCAGTGGACACTAGCCCAATAGATGCTGTCACTCTCCCCAGAAAACTTGTATTGCGAGCTTGTATAATGTCTTTGAGCTTTTATTTTGGGGTAATAGGGGTTTATACACATGTTTAATAATATTGATGATGAGATGTGATTGACATTACTATCACCTATGACTTGAGCCCATGGAGGGCATAGATGTTGATATGCAGGATCATGCCAGACGGACAAGTACCAAGTGGACAGGTACACATAGGGAGACAATTAGCGAACTTCCCTTAAATTTGAAGAGCCCACGATGAATGTTGAGACAGCGAGCGAGAAACCCGGAGACGAGAGGGGTTTGCATAGGAGAAAGAGGGCGTCTTGCGGAGAGGCACCCAGAATGAGATTGACCTAGGGGGATTGTCCCTTTCTCAGTGGAACGTTGGACTTTGAAGGCTTGGGATGTCACCCATGAGGTCCATGGCGTCATCCTTGCTTCATGGGCGTTTTGGCAGATGGGCCAGAGCAATTTAGCTTGCGATGTGGTAGCTTGGAGAATCCCAAGGAGGGATAGTGTTTTGCTCCAGGAGGTTGCATTTCCCTAGAAAGGGCTAACGTCACCCTAGAGGATGACAACTCTCTTTTGCTTGATTAGGGTTTCATTTTGAAATTTTAATGTAAAAGCGATTATGATTTTTAGTATTTTTGGCCTTCGGCCTTTTATGACCTAAAATGTAAAATTGGTTCATGGTACTTCTATTGGGGGTTTTTAACCTTGAATTTTTCATCATCTTTCGCTCGCTCATTAGTGAGGTCTGAGATTTGTGCTACACTTGGAGTTCTTAGCTGAAATTGTGACGCGCGTTGAGGAAGATTTGCGCTACACTTGGAGTTCTTGGCTGAAATTGTGAGGCGCACTTGTTGAAGGAAGTCTTTTATTGGCATTTTTGGCATTTATCTTGGTGGAAGGTGTTACAACTAGGGTTTGCTACTTAATTTCTTGGTTAAATGTAAGTGAATTTCTGAAAAAACCTCTTAATTGAGTGGTTGTAGTATTGTTTTTCTTGCATTTCTTGTTATAATTTGCTGAATAAACCCTAGGTGACAAGCACACATTGTAGGTCCTTTTCTCATGTCCCCGTCAAGATTTTAAGCCATTTTATGAAGTGAGATAGAGCCTTGCCTTAGCAACACTCTATTCTTCCTCTTCCATGCTAGTTTTTTTCTTATTGAAGATAAGAAGGAGAAAACACATTAAGGCCTAGTTCCCCTACACCTTGATGAGCCGATTTTCACTAGGGTTTGCCTAGTAAAGCCTTTCCATAGCAACACGTTTACTACAAAACCTCTTGTCTTAGTCTTTTGCAATATTTTGAGCTAGCCGTTTTTCCATTGAGCTAAGGAAGGAGGAGGGAGCACTGACGCCTAGTTCCCCTACACCAAAGTGAGCCTTTCTCCCCTAGGGTTTCATCCGCAAGGCCTTGCCATAGCAACACCTCAAGGTTTAACCCTCCTGTCCTTAGTCCTATTATTATCTTTGGATCCTTCAACTTGCGTCCTCCTTTTGACTCCATTTACCCTAGGAACGCATTGATCTAAGGCCTAGCGTGTGAGTACTTTGATCAAACAACTTCAAATACTTTGAACAAAACCCTAACTATTCTAACCCTAGCCTAAAACTAATCCTACTAACTAATTGTCGTCGTCATCTTTTTTCTATTATCATTGTTCAGCTAACGTTTTACTTGTGAGCAATTGAATGGTTGTTTAAGGCATTATCTAAATGTTGATTGTTACATTGAATGCCACGTTCCTTTAGCATTTATTGAAGAAGTGATATTGTACATCGTTGCTATCATATAAACATTGACTTCGTCAATATTTATTGTTCAAACTTCAATTGCTTATATATCATATAGTCATTGATTATATGAAGTACTAACCAAGCGAGTAAGCTTGCACATATATATATCTCTTGTTTCTTTGTCTCAGGTAGGTACATCTCTTTTCTTGGTTATACTTCTCTTTATTGGTTGGTTACCCGGACTATCTTCTCGGTGGTGACTTGTGAGGGGGAATTTGTCTTTTAGCCTTCAATCCTTTGGCTTCTCAAAACCCCAGGTCACCGGGGACGTCTCCCCTGGGCCTTACCTCCCTAAACAGAAAGAACCTTCCTATCGAGGTGACATTGGGTGGGATTGGTTCAGTTACACCAATTTGTCTCTTTACATCTACCTTTTATCCGAACTACAAACTGTGCGATAACATTTTGGCGTCGTTGTCGGGGAACACTGAGTCAAACCTTTCTGAGACGACACTTTTCGGTAAGCCTTGCCTCTAGAGTCTCTATCTTACAAGCTTACCTGGAGACTCCACTTTGGGTGTTTTCCCTTATCTTTTTGATAGTTTCAAGCAAATCATCTGGCGAATCCACAAACTACAAGGAGGTACAATAATCCTCCTCAATCCTTCAGAATAAAGCCTCCCCGAAACTCTCCTATTGTAAAATCACTTTTTGGAGGGAGTCTTCCTTTGAAAACCATGTCTAGCTCAGCGACTTAGACCAATACAATGAACCCAGGCAATAATCAAAGACAATGGTCATCCAGTGTCTTCAAGCCATTAGACATGTCAGCCATACCAGGCTACCTTAGGCAAATGCCACCTAAGTATGAGAAGTGGTTGCCTAAATTTTCCAATACTGATGCAATTAGTGTTGAAGAACACATGAGCAATTTCTAGGCATTTTTTCAGCTTCACCCCATTAGTGATGATGTTGAAGACCTAGTCATGAAACTGTTCTCCGCTACCCTCCTTGATGCTTCAAGACGTTGGTATCTCAGTCTTCTTGATGGTAGCATTAAAACCATGGAAAAACTAGAAGAAGCCTTTCTCAAGAGATGGAGCATCAAAGAAGACCCCAACATGCTTCTTACCAGATTGAACTCCCTTTGGAAACATGAAAATGAATCCATTTGGGAATTCCACACTAGGATTGAAACTTTGTTGCAGAAAATCCCTATAATCCATCATCCAAGCGATAATTATCTTGTCTATATTTACACCAATTCCTTCACTGGTCAGCTAGGGTATCTTCTCAGGGACAAAAATCCCAATCGATCCAAGAAGCTCAAGAATTAGCCACCAAGATTGAAGGCAACCTCCATTCATCCAAAATTGAGCCTTTCACAAACCCAAGGGGGAAGATGGATACTGTTGACCGCCTATTCAACTAGGGGGTCAACTCCATGT
>SNQJ01S0192979.1:2737-12776 GCA_010110895.2 Picea sitchensis | reverse complement strand
GAACTGGGTACCAATCCCCGTATGTATCTTTCAACCTTCTTCTTCTCAAATTCAACCCCTCCTAGTCCCCATAGCATACGAAAAGAAAAAAAACCCATACTGGAAAGTGAACCAAACAGAAGAAACAACGCAAATAAATAACACGATAAATTTACTCAGCAAAAAGAGAACATGTGGACGCAGTTTTCCGAACCACAAAATAAAATCATTCCCTGTGTCTACACCCCGCTGGATGGTTCCCTCTTATGATAGCTCCGAACTACTTTTCGTAAACCCCTCTGCATTGCAATTTTCAAAAAATCTATGGACGTGGCAGCCGACATATGAAGACGCATAGTTTCCAGGAATAGAAATTAAGAGAACAAACAAAGATGGTCTGCAACATAATTTGGAGGTAGGGACTCCCACTATTGAAAAATAGAAACAATAGGGAAACTTACCCGTCAATGAGGGACGACAAGAGCTCACCCCCAAAAACTAGAAACCACAACAACAGGTCCAACAACTTGCAAAGTTGAAGAACAACAAACCAATGAACAACCACGAAGAGGTCGAAATGCAACTGCAGGACCTCAACTTTGCAAATTTGAATCAAACAAGAACAAGAATCATGGAATGAAGCAACGAACAAGCATCGACCACTAAAGCAGTGATGCCGACCATGAACGAAACTGTATTGAAACGCATCTGTACAATAAACATTTAAGACTGCTAGAGCTGCTAGGTAAACACTTAAGACTGCCAGGACTATCGAAGAGTGTGGCCCTGTGCCAGCATTTAAGAAAAAACGCATCGTTGCAGGCATGTTCTCTCAAAACACGGAACAATAAAGAAAAAATCACACATAGAATATGGTACAAAATGTATTCTACCTAGCAGAAAATGCTAAAGGAAACATTCGAACTAATGCTAGCATTAATCCACCTTCGACCAATGCATGATAAAATATATGATTAAAAAAGACCATATATGATCAAATACTTTGGATATGCCAAAATATATAACATTGGGAGTAGAGAAGCCGACAATAAGAGCTCCAATTTGTTGTCCAATCAGATCTTGACAAACATGGTACTTTCTATTNATTATATAAAAATCGATGTTTTCACTTCCCTTGTTCCAACAATAGATAATATGGAAATATTTTTGGTCAATGCACAATCTAATACAAGGTAAATGATTTATCGATTGCTATACTCCCTCTATGCCTATGGCAGGGACTAATAAGGATTCGCCATCTTGGTTGTGAGTCTATCTTCTAGGTTTTTAAAATATTTTTTCTTATTTTATCCATTCTTCTTAGTATTCCACATTTTTGGGCTCTAATATCATTGTAATGCATAAGTAAACTAACAACACTTTGTAGTGTATACTTGTATGTTGTTATTTTTGATCATGCATTTTATATAGAGGTTATTCAAAAAAAAATTGGGGGATTCGATCTTCTATACAGACTGAATATAATTGATATTATTCAACTATTATGTTTTCATGAGTATTGGTTGAGACATTTAATTTGTAACTCTCAGCCAACAAGTCTACCATCATAATTATTAATAAAATGAATTTTTCTCAGTCATATTATGTTCACCAATGATTATCTAGGTCACTCTGTGTGTTTAAATTATTACGAGTGAGGCTATCACCCTCTCAAGCGTGCATTAGATCTATTTTACTCAATTTATGGATGAATGAGACTACCACCCTCTTAGGAGTTCATATTTTTGCAATTGTTTAAAATCATCCACATCTTTCATCTAAAAATGATGTGTCTTATAATCTAAGAGAAAAGAACACAACATATAAGGAATTCTTCTTCCAAACCTAGATTGGGGAAGCTTCAAATCTCTAGTGGATTCCTTGGCATTATTTCTCTTCAAGGGGGACATATCAAGGGACAACATGTTTAAACACTCTCTTATCAACCCTCTATCTAGAATTTCCTCAAATTGATGGTTAAACTCTTTCCCTTTAAAAGGTTTCAAACTATATGATGCTTAATTTGGAAGCTTTGATAAATGTATCAAATTGATTTGATGAGAAACATAGTTTCTCACCAATGGAAATCCTACTAGCATATTATTTGACATTACAGTAATGAATTCCTTGACGAATTGACCAATCTATGTTGGAACGACTTTCTTCTTTTTAAAACAACATTTTAAGGAAATACTCCAAAATCACATATTGCCATCTTACCTTTCTTCATAGATAGTTTGTTGGAACAAAAATTACCTTTGTTGGGAACGTGTCACATGCTTTTGCATGGCTATATTCTATGTATGTCACTGCATAGCTACATTCTTTGCATGTCTTTGCATGGCTATCTTCACTCGATGCATTCATTTTCATGACTATCTCCACATCAAGCATGTATTTGCATGGATAGCTCAATACCATGCATGTATTTACATGGTTGGTTTTAGGTATTTTTTTATCTAATGGTTTTCGGCTCATTGTAATCTAATCCCAGTAAATGAATTAGGGTTTTGGATGTTGTGGAATGTCTGTATATTGTATTGAGAATGGTGAAGTTAATATAATAAGAAAGAGAGAGGTTTGGTTCTAATGTTTGTTGGATTTCTTGGTTAATTGTTTCCATGGTAAATCTATGTGCAGTGTATATGCCTTTGGTTTTTCTTTCTATTTTGCTTAAGAATATATATGCATTGTTTCACTTCGCAGGTTTAAAACTTACATTTGGTATGTGAGTTGTATTATTGGATTTAGGGGGATTCCTTTGTTGCTAAGGGTTTAGCTCATTTTGTGATAGATAAAGTTCATATTGGGTCTATGATAAACCTAGTTTCATTGGGAGATCTGCGGTGGTGATTCCTTTGTTGAAAGAGAATGGTGAGCACTTCTAAAATCAAGATTGAGAAATTTAATGGGAAAGGCTTTGAGCTATGGAATCTCAATATGGAAGGCCTTCTTGTAGACAAAGAATAGTGGGTCACTATGGATCTTGGTTCTACACTTACGATTATACTGGGGGAAGATTGGATGCAGCTAAAAAGGAAGGAAAATAGTATATAATCATGTTGTGTCTTTCAAATTCAATATTATTGAATGTCTTAGGAGAAGCTACAACCAAGGAATTATGTGATAAGTTAGGGACATTGTATCAGTCGAAGTGCCTGGTAAGCAAATATTTTCTTCTAAAGAAGTTGTATCTCCCAAGGATGAATGATGGAGACTCCATTACAGAGAATCTAAATGAATTTAACATTGTGGTAAGTTAGTTATTGTCAATTGACATTAAAATTTCTGATAAAGATAAGTGCATTAGTTTACTATTTTTTTTTGTCAAATTCATGGGATATTATGGTTGTAGCTATTGGGAGTAATACAACCACATTAACATTTGATGATCTGGTTGCATCCTTGCTATCAGAAAACATGAGGCATAAAACATTGGATAGTTAGAGCAAAAATTCCTTATTTGTAATAGGTCATGATCCCCAAGATAGAAATAAAAATAAATATTCAGGGGGGAGATCTAAATCTAAAGGTGGATCTAAGTATTGAGGAAAAATTATAAGGAAATGCTCGAAATGTAGTAAATTTGGGCATTATAAGAAGGATAGTAGATCTAAATGAATTAATAAAGGGAAGGGTCTGATGATGTTCCTTCTTTAGTAGGGAAGACTTCCTCAAAGGAAGAAGGGGATGTGTACTTTTGTTCTTCAAGCACACATCCAGATCATGATGTATGGATGATCGAATTAAGTGCTTATTTTCATATGATTCATGACATAAAGTAGTTTTGTGAATATGAAAAGTATAATGGAGGTGATGTTTTCCTTGGTGATGACTCGAAAACCAAAATCACAGGGTGTGGAAGAGTTAAGTTGATCCTCAAGAAAGGAAGGATTAAAACACTGCCTAGGTTTTTTTTACATTCCATAGCTAGCTAGAAGCTTGAAATCGGTAAGTAAAATGAGTGATATAGGTGTACATACTATGTTTGAAAAGGAAACCTAGAAAACGGTTCGAAAATAAATGGTTTTGATGAGGGGGGTCTGAAATGGATGTCTGTACAAGCTATTGGGAAGCACTATTGATAATGGGCACAATAGTTCTATTGTTCCTAAGGTTGGAAATGAAGAAGACAAAAACCCTACTATCTCTAGAGGAAAGGAAATGCTATGGAAATAAAGAATAGGACATATTGCAGAGAATATCTTTAGAGAATTACATGGTAAAGGTATGGTTGAAGGTATATTTGATTTCACTCTAGATTTTGATTTTTGTGAGCAATTCATATATGGTAAACAAAATCGAGTAAGATTCTCATATGGTGCTAGAAGAGGAAAGGGAATCTTAGAGTTGACATGTAATGATGTGTTTGGAACTATGGCTATTCCATTATTAGGTAAATCTATGTATTATGTTTCATTCATAGATGATTTATAAAGGATTACATGGATTTATTTTATTCGAAAGAAATATGAGGTATTTGATAAAGTTAAAAGTTTACGGCTCTTGTAGATAATAAGACATAGAAGAAAATAAAGGTGTTGAGCATATATAATAGAGGAGAGTTCCAAAGAAATGAATTTGAGGATTTCTATAAGAAGTGTGGAATAGAAAGGTAAAAGACTACTCCATGCACACCTCAACAGGATGGAGTTGCAAATAGAATGAATCAGACATTGATGGAAAAGGAAAGGAGCATGCTTAGTGGTGCCATGCTAGGACATGGATTTTGGGAAGAGGTAGTGGATATTTCATTTACTTAGTAAATCGATCACCCTTATCAGTGTCAGTTAACAAAACTCCACATGAGGTATAAACTAGTAAGAAACCCTCTCTTAAGAATCTCAAAATTTTTGGTTTCGATGCTTATGTACATATTCCAAAGGAAAATAGGAGTAAGGTTGATACATGAAAATATGTATCTTTATTGGTTAAAAATTTGGTATAAAAGGTTATAAACTTTGGGACCCAGTAACTAAGAAGATTGTTTACAGTTAGGATATTATTTTAGAGAGGTTAGAGATGTTCCCAAATGATAATTCCTACCAAGCGAAAAACAAATTAGAGATATGAGCTGAAGGATGAAAATTTTAGTCAACAGAAGAACATGAATCAAATGAAGAAGAAACTCATACCCTAGTATTGAGGAGATCAGTTAAGCGTGAGTGCAAGTTAATGATGGTCTCTCATGATGCATTAGTGGCAATGCAAACCTGGAAAAACAACAATATGTTAACTTGGAGGGATTATTCAAGGTAATTTTACAATGAATATGAATATGGTGTAAGAATATGAAACATTTAAAATTGAATTAGATTTCCAAATATACAACTTTTGTTCATATAAATTGTCAATAACTATGTCAAATTTGATTTTTCTAACAGTGGTATCTTATTTTTCCAACAAAATATAAGGTATATGTTTTTTTTCGTGCAGGTGTTGAGTACCTTAATGATGGAATATTGTTCCAAACACTTGTATACTTGTAGAGAACCCGTTGTTCTTGTGCGGTGTATTTTTTGGAAATTTATAATATTAATTTTATATTTTTTTAAAATTATCAAAGTCAACATATACCTTAAATTACAATATCTTTTGTTCGTGCAGGCTAAGAGGGTCTTAACATGATGAGAACATTTATTTTAGATCGTAGATATCAATCTCCTCTAGTGCCACATATAATTCATTCGAGAAATGGTTAAGCTGACAAAAAATTATAGAAGAAATAAGAGAGGTATGTATTCTAGGATTTTGATATATGTAAAGACAAAAATAGATTAAAAATAGTAAAAATTATTAATTTAATTTTTTAATTTTTTTTATATTTGGAATCTGCACATCCAACTCTATCTATGTTTGTAGTTTCATCAATAACTGAGTTGTGTAGCATATAGAAAAATAACATCAAAAACAAAGATATGGAGAGGAATTCATAAAAATGGAAGTTTTTATGTATTTTCAGACCGAACCACTAGATTGTCTCCCCGAACCTAAATTTGAGGAAACCAACTCAACAAACACGTATGCTATATTTGTCACTCCCACCCAAAAAAATTTGAAATTCAAATAACACGTGTGCGCTTTAGGAACATGTGTGCATTCCTAAAGCATGCACACATTACTAAAACATGCACGTGTTATTAGCAACATGAATACATGCGTGTTCCTGTTAACACAAATCAATTCTCTCTCTCTCTCTCTCTCTCTCTCTCTCTCTCCTGACCATGCCCCTCTCCTCCCTCCCTCTATCTTCCTCTCTTTCTCTCCAACCTCCTCCTCTCCCTGCTCTCCCATCTCCTCTACTCTTCCCCTCTTCCCTCTCCTACCATCTACCACTCTCTCTCTCTAAACCCCACATATCTCTCTCTCTTTACCCCCTCAGTCTCTCTCTCTCTCTCTCTCTCTCTCTCTCTCTCTCTCCATTCTCTCTCTTATCTCTCTATGTCTCCTCCCCCTCTCTCTCCCATCTCATCTCTAGCTCTAATGCATGGATTTTCCGAGTGTCATAAATTCTAACTCGATTATCCGTTTGGCTTGAAATTTTCCAGGGAGTTGTCTCTTGAAGAGTTCACTACCGTTTCGATCTAATCCTTTAGATTGGAAAACATTTTAACATTTTCTGGGGCCAAATTCCTTCATATAAGACCTCAAATTAGGGTTTTAGTGTTTTCTGAGAATTTTTAAATTTTTAATTATAGTAATTATCTCTTAGTTTATAAATTTATCAGGCTTGAGGTTGATAGTGTCACTCTAGTTGGCTCTTAATTGTGGTAATTTTAGATTCAGAATTTAGGTAAGATGGAGTTGTTTTGAAAATCTCATATAGTAGTTATAAAGGGGTTGAACTTCCATTTTAATGTTAGGATGGAGAAGGAATAAAGAGATTTATTTTCATTCTAGTTTGTTTCATGGTTTTAGATCTGTGAATGAATGAGTTTTATTAGTTTACATCAGCTCTCTCTCTTGCATATACCCCTCTCTCCCCCTCCTCTCCCTTTCTCTCTCTCTCTCTCTCTCTCTCTCTCTCTCTCTCTCTCTCTCTCTCTCTCTTCCTACATCTCTTTGAGCTCTCTCTCTCACACACTTTAGGAGCCTCTCTCTTTCTCTCTCACTAACTCCTCACTTTCTATTTCCCCTCTATCTTTTCTCTCAAATCCCTCTTGTCTCTCCCCTCTTTTCCCTCCTATCTCTCCCTCTCACTTTGTGTCCCCCTCACTCACCCTCCTCTCTTTATCTCTCTCTCCCTCCTTTTCATTCCTTCACCCCTTCTCTTTTCCCCTACTCCCCCTCTCTCTCTCATGTAAACTTTGTCCTCTCTCCCTCCCTCTCCACCAATGAATCCATGGCCCTTTTTCCCTCCTTCCCTCCCTCTCCCTGCAATGAATCAAATTCTTAAATTATCATAATAAAACAAAAGTACACCATGTACAAAATGTGAGCATGGATCACAACTCCAATATAGATAAGTTACACAATAAATCCTCAAAGAATAGGGGAACCCCCTCCAAATAACCAAATACCATTCATACTTCACAATTCTCCTCCCAATAATGAATACATGATCTATTATATATAGTTGTCCACACTTTCACGTGAGGCCCCTTTACTACTAGGCCGACCCTATTACATATATATTTACACATTGCATGTACATTTAGGCCCATATATGCCCCCCCCTTGGGGTCATATCATACACATTTAGCCATATATATGCCCCCCTTAGGTCATAATATAGTACCCTCCTTAAAAAATCTTTGTCCTCAAAGCTTTGCAATTAAAGGCTTCACATGTGATGAAACCAAGTAATATGATTTTCTTATGTTCCTACTTTCTTCATTCCATTGTTGATGGTATATCCATTCAAAATCAATTCTTTTCGATCTCAATCCTTGGTGTCTAGTTGTTGCATAATTTTCTTTCCTTTGGTTCCATATATTTTTATTAAAGTTTCTCCAATTTGTAGTGGTTGTTGGTCTCTGATAATAGCTTGTTGAAGATAAGTTTGGTGATTCCTTGTTCCATGAATATTGACAAGTATTCCATCTTCTTTCTTCATAATGTTGATATCGTCCTTCTTCTCTTCCTTGAAATGTTTCTTGGTAATGAGGGTGTCGATATGGTTTCACATTTGACTGTTTTTCTTCACTCTTCACATTCATTTCATCTATTTTATTTTCAGAGAAAATATCATCCTTGATCATCTTTTCTTGGTCCTTGATTACTCTAGCCTTGGAGATAATACCATCATATTCGACATGTACATCCTCTAGATGGAGTTCAAATTATTCAAGTATCTTATGTTGACCTTCTTGAATCTTGTCTTCTTTCTCCTTTTGAAGTTGCAAGGTGACCCCATCTATCAAATTCTGACGTCTTTATTCAATTTTGGCTTGCATTTCTTACTTTACCTCATCCATATTTAAGGATTCCTCAACCTTCTTGCAAATTTCCTTTTGTAGTATTTTGGTAGATTCTTCATCCAAGATCCTTCTTTCTTCTTTATTTTGACAATATTTATTATTTTCTTCTTTCAATCTCTTAACCTCATTCAATATTTTTTTATTATGGCTTCATAATCTACATATATATTCTTCTTTCTTTTTCAAATCTTCCCTTGATTCAGATTTTTCCCACTTTCCTTTGCTAGTCTTTTCTTGCTTTAAGTTTTTAAGCTCCTTAATGAGTGATTCATTAAGGGATATTATCTTAGATAGCCCTGCAGCCTTGTTCTTAATCTCTTCCTTTGATTCTTTTAATTCATCTTAAATTCTATACATTTCCTTTGTATTTGTATCATTAATCCATTTATTTGAGAAGAGTTCTTCAAATTTTTCCCATGTGGTGCTTCGTCTAGTACCTTTGTCAAGGATATGCCACCAGTTATTAGCTTCACCATTCAAATAAATACCTACCAAAAAAGGAGTCTTGCAATTTTTCCTAATCATTTTCAACCATTCCCTAGGACTGATTTCATCTTTATCTTCATCTCCACTAAAGCTAGGTATTGTCATTGGTTCTTAATTGAGGTCTAACCTAAACCTCATATTAAAACCTAAATATATTAAGGATAATGATATCAAATGGTTATAATCCTTGTTCCCATATAATATTTTAAGTTTCCTCTTTGAAATGACTTTTGAATAAAGTCAATGGGACATTCCAATCAAAAGTTATGATAGTTTTAAGTGAGCATACCTTTGAAACCCTGATTTGGAGTCTGTCCTCCTAGCCGAACTTCCTTCTGATGTATCTCTGCAATTTCGACCCTTTTGAGTCTTAAATTTCAAAATTTACTACTCTGAAATGTTTACTTTTCAATGCCATAGGTCTGACCAAAATTGGATGTGCCAAGTGGAAGTTATGGTAACTTCCCCACACCTTACTGATTTTTGGCCTTTTCAGGAGAGAGAACTTGTACAATATGCCCTGCACACAATAAGTGATATAAAATTATAATTTTTTTACAAGAAATACTAACGACTTTCCTCGGTCCAATGCAAGTAGTATCACTCAATTTGGATCCTCTCTAAGAAAGATATCATTGTTTTACCCAAGACGTCTATTTGAGACTAGTTATAGGACTAGTCAAAAGCCCTATCTAGCACATAGTGTATCTCCCAAAGTACAATGAACCAGAATATGAAATTAGTACCACATGTACTATGATAAGTCTTCTCAATATCCTATAGGTTTCACCTTCTGAAGTGGATCCGAGAAAAAATTATAGAGAAAATTCCAAAATGACTATATTGAGGAAGCAAAACCCTAGGATTAGTGCTCTGATACCAAATGTAATGAATCAAATGCTTAATTATCATAATAAACTAGAAGTACAAACCATGTACAGAATGTGAGCATGGATCACAAATCTAAGATAAATAAGTTACACAATAAATCCTTAAATAATAGGGGAACCCCCTCCAAATAACCAAATACCATTCATACTTCACAATTCTCCTCCCAATAATGAATACACGATCTCTTATATATAGTTTTTCACACTTTCACATGAGGCCCATTTACTACTAGGCCGACCCTATTAAACATTAAATGTATGTAG
>SNQJ01S0192978.1:0-17809 GCA_010110895.2 Picea sitchensis | reverse complement strand
AGCTTGGTCAACTTCAAAAAATTCTAGAAATTATAATATTCATCCGTTAAATTCAAAATGATAGTCATAATAAAATAGAGTCTCTGTAGATTGTTTCAGTATATTTTGTTTCTTCAAAACATAAGTTTAATAAAAAAAACATTTTTGTAGAAATAAGTAGCTCATTATCATTCATTTCGTGTTTAAGAAACATACTGTTAAACAATTGTCAAATTGACATATCAAATCGTGATAAAAAAAATTTGAAAAATAGTCATTAGAAAGCTAACACAATTCTTAACAAGTTTTGTTTTTACTTTAAAGTGAAATTCGAAATAAAAAAAAAAAATTATATGTCGGAAGTTGAATAACTTGTGAAAATACAGTTTTTTTTCTCATAAAACAAGCAAAAGTGTAACCCACCTTCATGATTTCACCCAATACATATTTTTCAAAGATGTGGTTGTCTGCATCTACAACTCTGCCTCCACATGAGAGAGGACTTTGGGGAGATACATTTTGTATACGGTGGCTGGCCAAGTGTCTGAATATATCAATTGGAATTTGGTCATTAACAAGAAAAAGAAGATATCTACTATTCAACAAAACTGCATCTAGGGATCCATATTGCATCTTGTTCCATGATTCCAATCCTGTAAGTGGTCATTATGAACCACTAATCTATAAAAAATTATCCATATGCAGTCTTGGAGGACCTGATATTTACTTGTCCCTCACCTGCAATGATGTTCAATCACATTGGAAATGAATTATGCATCATATACACTCCCATGGATTGCACATAGCAACAACTATTACATCTACTTCTGGAGATAGTTTGTTCAATGGAATTTTCTATTTGATAACAATAGAGTTTGATGTGCACTCACTGCGCCTTTACATTGTGCTATCATTTTTCAATGAAATTATAGGTGGCACACAAACATGTGTTTAACTGCTTGCATCAACACCTTCTACCATATCTCATAGAAAGTATGTCGACAATTGGAAGTTGGTAACAATACCTTGTAAACGTGGAAATGCCATATGAGAAAGGAAATATAAAGGGTGGCACATTCTATTTATAATGGATATCTATCATATTCAGAGTAAATAGACAAGTTTGGTCAACCCTATTAGATGGTACTGTCTATTCCTACTGTATTGATTCAAACTACGATCGAACAATTGACATTATATCGTTGAAAACAGATACACCACACATCCATTATCAAGCTTTGATAAGAAATACTTACAGTTCTAGATCCACTGTCCAGGCCACCCAAACCTCATCGAATCTGCATAAGCGTCACATAATGTCTAATCAGGATGAAACTCATCCCAATTGTCATCAGGTCATACAGAGCTTAAACAAAAAACGTAGACTGACTTATCACAACTTGAAAAAGGTCATACGTGGAAGAAATAAATACATTGGTACACTTTATTCTAGACCTATGAGTTGTACAATTGATAATCATGAGGTGAAAGGGAGTTCAACCAAGAAACAAAAACTCACATATCATAACCTAAAAAAAATTGTGCATGCACAACACAATCACATTTTAGTTTTTGGTTATTTGTCTGCATTCTATCTAGAATTGCAATAATTTTTTCATTTGTTTGGCGCATTATGGTATGTAATTCAAATTTTTTTATGTTGTCTTTCCAAAATTCATGCGTCATTGTCTGCATGTTGACCATATGTTGCTCAAATATGAGAGAATATTGTATGGGTTGTGCATGGTAAAGATCCCCACATAATACCATATCAAAGTCTCCAAAGTATTTGGTTTGGACGTGTTTTATGTTTCTGAGGCGATTGTCAATGGAATATAAGAGGCGACTTCCAATCAAGGATGCCTCATCTATGAACATAAGTTGTAGTTCATCATAAATCTTTGACAAGGTATCTAACATTTCTTTGTTGAGTGAAAGAAAATGAGACCTGTTAAAAGGAATCAATAATGCAGAGTGGACTGTTGTTCCACCTGCATTATATGCATATTTTCCTATATATGCAAGTATCAGTCCCTTTGGCTTCATAGGGTCACTCAAACTGTTTGAATCATACATTCGTATAAGCATTTGGAATAGTTCTTTGAATGTGAACGTCTTCTCTGTTCTTGCCCCCTCTGTAAGGAACACGTGCACATGACTGTGCATGTTTAATCATTTCTTCATTGCAATATCCTTTAGAATTGCTTGCTGCTCTCGATTCAACATTCATCGAACTTTGTAGTATTCTTAATTTTCGATTAAGAAAGGATGTTCTATGACTTTAAACCCAATATTGATACGTTTTTCAATGACAGTTGCTCGAGGACAAGGCAAATCTGCTTGAAAGTCATAGGACTCACAGAAAGTTCCAGTTGTTTTATGCTTTGTTGATGTCTCATCAACATTTCTAGGGTTTTCTAGTTCTTCAAGTGCACTTTATAAATCACCCATGTTGGGTTGACATTGTATGTAAATCTAGCCTCATTGGTTTGTATTGTAGTCTCATAAATAATATATGCAGTTTCCCATGTAGTGAAGGTATGTTTTAATGTGTCTTCATTTTGATCAAATGGAACATACAACAATAGTTTATCTCTACCAAAGTTTTCATAGTTGGTGTGTTTGTTGTATTTGACAAAGCGTATTACATTTGTTTTTTTGTTTTTTTGTTTATATGTGTGTACCATTTTTTTTTTAATGCGATACAAATTCTGCAAGGAAGATATGCTTAATGGCAGGTGGACGTTGGAGGTAGTAATCAATAATAGAGTGAAAAATCACATCCTCTGAATTATTGGGCTCTTTTTTTAGCAATAATGGTGGTTTAAGCATGAATGTTCGTGTGCCAGGTGGAGATGTGTTTATGAAGACACATTTCCTCGAACTACAGTTCAGATGCAGGGAAAGTGCGATGTGGATTGCTTGTTGAGAATACATTTTTTGAAGATTAAGTAATTTATTTCCAAGTGTATGTATCATGGAAATGATTATCACAATTGCATATCAAGTTACATTACACATGGAGTGATGATATTAGTGAAAAAACATATAAATTTTTTGGATCATATGCATTTCGAAGAAAAAAATGTTGAGATTGTGTTAGCAAGAGTAATTTTCTGTGGATTGTAAATTGCAATATTGAATATCTATGTTGCCTCACATGCAACATTTCCCAACATAATGAATATTGTTTCAAATGCATTACACCATTTACATATGAACAAAACCTTTATCATTCTAGGAGACTTCAATGTTGACATGCTACAAAATAGTGCCATAACAAAAGAATTGGAAAACTACATGTGCAATTACAATCTCCACTTTCTTTTAGATAATATAAAGCATGTACAAAATGCACTTATTGACCATGTATGGTCAATTGTGCCCATTTCACAATATACCCTCTTTATCTTAGACACATATTGGTCTGACCATGATACAATTTGTCTTGTACTTGAATTATGAAATATACATCAAGCATATTACAAAATCATATTTTCATGTCTAAAATCATATCTGAATACTTTGTTGCACAAAACCAAATCATTCAGCTAGGATCATCCAACTTCTTAATATTTTCTGGCTTGTAATAGATTTTGGCCTGGAAAAATTCTATATAACCACAACCATGGATCGAGAAAAACAAAGGTGAATGCTTCTAACTATATATTTTACTCTATTCCTTTGATTCTCATTTACTGCATGTACATATTACTTGCTTTCCCTTACATACCAAATTACATTCATTTTCATTGTATTTTGTGTGTTCCCACATTGAAACAAACAAAATAAGTGGACAAGATGAAGGACTCTTAACCACAAATGTAGAAGAAGACATACAAAGGTGCATGCTTCTACCCTTATTCCATATTCCATTGTTTTGTATTTCATTTATTGTCTATATATTTATTCTACTTCTTTGCACCTAATTTATTATATGTAGATAATACATATCTTCCTACATAATAACTTATCTTCATGTCAACTGTATTTTTTGTACTGCTACATTGAAATAAATAGAACTGTATTTATTTTTTTACATGTCTTTCTACATACCAACTTACCTTCAGGTCCATTGTATTTTCTAAGTTGCTACATTGAAAGAAACAAACTAATTGGACAAGAGGATGAAGTCTTATATGCCACAACACAGGAAGCTGAAGTACAATCTTCGAAAAGGTATACCAATAGTGATAGCAAATCAAACATACAAAATGAGTATGTGGATAAAATATTGGACTAGAAAATGGTGATTTGGCAACAATGGGGCTTTGTTGAGATTTCCCGCTTCCGAAAATTTCCCTCCCCTTTTCTATTTTCCCACTCTCTTTTATCCCTTTTTTTTCCCTCTTCTATACTTAACCAAATTGCCCTTTCTTTTTCCCCTGTACTTTCCCTTTTTGGTTACTTTACTTAGTAGTTTTTCCGAAAATGTGTAGGTGCATGGGTTGGCGGACTCACGGGTTCACATTTCCACTCATGCTTGTATATCATGAGTTCGAATGGTCGCTTCCCCATTCCATACTTAGCCACTTTTTCGATTGTGTGTTCCCAAGCTGGTGAGCTCAAAATTGCTCCTCTATTGTTCTGTGTCCTGCAAACAACACCCAGAGTTCCATGATATACAAATTGACCACCAAACTCTCGAGATGTTGGGCTCAAGATTACGCTTCTATTGTTCTGTGACCTACAAACAACACCTAGAGTTTCACAATATACAATTTGATCGTCGGACTCCCCCATCATGCCCTATTCTATGTTACACATTTTGCACTCAAAAGATCTGAGACATACAATTTGATCGTCAGGCCCTCACGTCTCCTCAGTATCCCTTGAAACTCTATTTCATACTCAATCCCATTCGAGTCTATATGTGACATCCAGAACAATTATGAACAATATACAATGCATATGCTTATTTAGTCATTGTCATGTTCAATGTACACATGTTTGCATCAGAAAAAGTTGGACGAGTGACATGGGCATGAGTAGTCAATCATCACAAACATCAACAGAATGACAAGGCCAAAGGTAAAGATTCATACATTATTCTCTTTCTATGTTTAGCAAACAAATATCCTGAGTTATTTATTCATCTACGCCATGATAAATATGTTGATGTCATCTACAACACATGATTTTCAGTTCACAAGAAGTATCGATGAGCACAAGTGAAATGTCCAACATAGTGCAAGCTCCACAAACTAACATGCATGGTTAGAAAACTCTGACCTGCATACTTCATCCAAATTGTGCATCTACTTGTACATTTACGCAAAAAAAAATAAAAAAAAAAAATGATACAAACTACCATTCACATTACTTTTTTTGTTTAAAAAATATCACCTGGTCTAAATTTATAACACCTAATATACTATCGATAAAAGGATTGAACAATAGCCGAACTGGACAAGTGTTTGTCAGTGACATAATGGTCATGTATAACACCTACTTAGACAAGACAAACAAAAGTACTAGATGCACTATGCGTGCTGACATGAAAGACAACGAAGACATGATGACAGTCACACTGACTATCCCTACACACCTTGTCAAAAAACATGCAGAGAAGATATTGCTAGGTAATGGGATATCCATTACAAATTTCAATATATTACCGAAAACATTATATGACCGTGGTGATTGTGATCGCATTATATCATTCAATGAAACAAGTATTGTGGAAAAATTTCCCACAATTTGTTTAGAATATTGTTTCGTACCGGACACAACAATCAACCAACTTGTAGAGAGCAATGAAATTTACCCAATCGGAACCATTGGTGCAGCTGTCACACTCGTGAGAAAATTTGGCTCGCAATACATTCTCCATATAAAAGATAGAGAATCAAAAAATTATAAGGCAATTTTACCGTTCTCCATACCCAATTTTGTCCTTTACTCTCACATGCTCATATGTCTCAGTTATCTTACACAACTATTAAACTATTCCATGTGGAAACTACAATTGTTCGACACCTATTCAAATTGATTTTCCTCAATGGAAGAACAATTGCATAAAGGGCAATTTCCAATTATGCTCTTCGAAAATATAACAAAGAAAAGAGATGTTAAAGACATGATATTTTGCAGAACCCAAGCAACATTTGTAACAGAATTTTGAACAGACATAATACAGGATCTCAAGAAACTAAGTAGCTCAACAACTGTTGTACGTATACATATACAATTCCATCCAAACTTTGCACATAAAAATTGCCTTAAACAATTTTGTGCATCTTTTTTGTTGTACACATATATATATATTATATTGTTCAATATATTAACTATTATGCTCACATGCACAGGTTGAGGGTGTTTTGGTTGCATCAAATGCATACTTAACCCCCTTCGATCCTGTATGTGCCAAATGTAACTCTCCTGCTTCTTCCTCTGCTTTCATAAATGATGGCACAATTGATTTTCTATGATGCAGTAAAAAATGTCCTTACATATATAGGCATAGCCTCAATGTTGCCATCTTAACCCTCAATAACTCAATAACACAATTGTACATTGTACAATTAGACAAACTGTATTACAAGATGTGTTTCCTGGGTTGGCATAATTTCCATATGAAGTATACCTATAGAAAAGAGAAAACATTGTCTACATGTTGCACGACTTTTGCATCCATAGCAAATTTACATTAAATGAGGACAATGTTATACTCCATATCAGTTGAACCAAAAAAAAAATCATATCATCCATTGATAGGAAATGAAACAATCTAATATGTATATGTCCATACTACCCAATCAAGATATGAATAGAGTTCTGTAGTGCCATGGCAAAGTGAATTGGAATCACTTAAGATTGTTGAGTCTAGGAATGAGAAGCATGAGGAAAGACCTCATACAAAGTAACCAAATGTGAATAAATTAGGTCCATCCTTTGAGTCATCAAAATGGTTTGCTCCTCTGAATGAAACCATCAGGCATTTTCAATAATATTGCAAATTTGGCATTGTTCAAACTCCATTAAGTTAAATGTTGGCACTCTTTTCTAGAACTAGTAATGTTAGAACATTTTCAGGTCTTGGTTCATAGTACTATCTGAAGAAAATGTTCATAGTGTTCTTGGTTCATAGTAATATAGGAATCGACAAATTTCTTGGTGCCCATTTGGGGATTTGGTTATAGATGGGATACAATTCCCAATCTCCATTGTTTTTTTCCTGTCTTGTGTTTGGCAGACTTTTGTTCATGTGCTTTCGTATTGTAGTTCAAGGTTCTCATGCGATTGTTTTTTGAATTATGGTTTGATGATAGATTCAGGATATTAGCGGTTTGTATATGATCTTAAAGAATATAAAAGACCCGCCTTTCCTTTTAAGGTAAGATCTGTGAAGAAACTGTAATATGTAGTTCATTTTAACACTTTTACTTGATTGATGAAATTACCAAAATTCTTCTTCAAAAATGTTTTGAAATAAAATGACATATGTTAGCTGAAGTCGAATGAGACTATGATATCAAACACACAAAATCAAAATTAAAATTAGTCATTGTTATACTTATGGTCAAGTTGATAGTACAATAATTTTACTTGAACAACCCTCCATTGATTTTTCTGTAACTTTTCGATGTTTCTCTTATACAAACACATCCTGGAAAGTATAACTATGACTCACTTTCTCTATTCCTTGATTGAATATCCTCTACAGTTGTCTAATACACTTCATAGTTACTATTAAGACCATCAATGGGGATTTTTTAAGACCAATTCTCGCTTCTAAAAAATTCCCTCCCCTTTCTTTTCCCCCTCTACTTTCCCTTTCTGGTTACTTAATCGTTTTTCCGAAAACATCTTACGCTTTTCTATCATGAGTCCAACTGATCGCTTCCCCATTCCATACTTAGCCACTTTTTCGATCGCCAGTTCCCCGGCAGGTCCGCTCAACATTGTGCTTCCATTGTTCTGCGACCTACAAACAACACCCGAAGTTTCATGATATACAAATTGACCTCTAAAATCTGCCATCATGCCTTATTCTGTGTTACACATTTTGCATTAAAAATTTTGGAGACACACAATTTGACTGTCAGGCCCTCATGTATCCTGAGTATAACTTGTGACCCTATTTTGAAGCCCGATCGACCACTTTCCATAGTTGGCCATTTCTTGGAATCTCTTTCGCGAGTCATCGGGTTGGTGGGTTCAGTAAATCTCTAATCCTTATTCGCTCTTTGTCATCCCTGCCACCTTCGCACTTATTTATAGGTATGAAATTATTAAGAGTTAATGCTAACAACTCGTCATGTAGGGACTATAAAGATTGTCATTAATGAGTGAAAGAATTGAGGAGATCTCCCATTAATATGCATTAAACCAAGATTTGTGGAGGGTTATATTATCCCTTTCGAGTGTTCATTTTAAACATCATAGAATCTCTTTCGCACATCGTCGGGTTGGCAACTTCATGAAATCTCCAATACTTAATCGCTCTTCATCGTCCTGGCCACCTTTTCACTTCTTTCTAAGTATGCAATTAGTAAGATTTAATGGTAACAACTCATTACGCAAGAACGATAGAGATTGTCATTAATCAACGAAAGGATCGAGGAGATCTCTCATTGATACACATTAAACCAAGATTTGTGGAGGGTTATATTATCCCTTCTGACTGTTCATTTCAAACATCATCTCGAGAAAACATACGTTCTCGTCAACTTATGGTAGCAACTCAACAACAGTTATGTGGAGATACAGTAAACACCTTCAGGCACGATGACCAGAAATTCCACTAGTCTAGGGAATATTCTTACTACTCATCCCCTTCCTCCCAAAAGGAAGTAATTTGGACGTCTGGAATTACTCATGTAGGTTGTGTCCCTGAAGTCTTTGACTATAAGGAGATGGTCTCTTGGTGCACCGAAAGATATATTTAAAGCCAAAGAATTATTGAATTGTGGGACCAGTCTCTTGTTCAGTGAAGATACAATTAACATCTTAGGGGGTGAGGACCAGAAATCCCAGTGGTCCAAGGCATATTCTTACTACCCATCCCCTTCTACCTAAAACAAAGTAATTTGGACGTATGGAATTGCTCGTGCAGGCTGTGTCCCTGAAGTCTTTGACTATAAGGAGGTGGTCTCTTGGTGCACCGAGAGACATATTTCAAGCCAAAAAAATATTCCACAGCGGGACCACTCTCTTGTTTCTTTTTCAATTCAGGTCATCCCCAAGATGTTGAGATTGTCGAAGACAACATTGACCTTCAGAGGAGAATACTGCAAGGAGTTCCTAAAAAAACATGATAATCAGTTTTGTATGCATGTTTAAGAGCTTGTCGATGCCTTCTACATGTTGTTGCACTAGATAAAGAACACATAATTGTATGCATGTTTTTTTTTGTAACTCCTCTACATGTATTTATGACAAATATGTTCAATAATTCGGTGCAAAGATCTCAATCCAATGTTTATGGATAAATATATATTACCCGCTATCTTTCTTATAGATTTACTATTAAAACATTGCCTTGGAATTTTGGTTGGGGCTTCTTTGTTAGATTTAACAACTCTTCTCATTTGCATGGTTCGATAGTCTCGTAATTATTAAATATTGTATTGACTCAAGTAATTTAATCAAATATTAAGCATGGACCAATTATGTGACAATGAATTGTTTCGATCACATGAGACTTCTACGGAAACATAAATGAATTTCACACACAGTTTCAAACCAACATTCAATTCCATTCATAATGTAGATAGAACATAGCAACACTAATTCACGATGTGGGAGTTGGGGCCCCGCCCAAGAAGTTTGGTTCTCATCTAAACCTTACTAAGAGAACGATATATTATTTACCTCTCGCTTCCTTGATTCCTTCACTCGAAAAGGAAGCATACTATTGGTTTTCCATCCCTTGAACTCTATTTGAGAACTTTTACTTTATTACTGAAATTGCCAAATTTCTTCTTCACAAATATTTTGAAAAAAAATGATATATGGTAGCTGAAGTCAAATGGGGCTATGAAATAAACCATAATATTAAAATTCAATCTTGTCCTTGTTATAATTACGGTAAAGTTGAGAGTAGAATACGTTTATTTCAACAACCCTCAATTGATTTCTCTGTAGCTTTTCGATGCTTCTCTTATGCAAACACATCCTGGAAAGTATAACTATGACTCACTTTCTCTATTCTTTGATTGAAGAGCCTGTAGAGTTGTCTAATTGAATTCATAGTTATCGTTTCTCCTAAAGTTTGCACCTGAGTGCTATAGGGTAGAGCCAGGCCACTATAAATTTGGAATGATCGTTCTTTTGAATTTGTTGGTGAGTTAGAGGGTTGTTTCATCACGAAAAAAGCATGGTCAAATTGGCAAGATGATATGTATGATGGTTCTCCTTGGTTGGTAGAACATTAATGACATTCCATTGAAATAATAGATGTAAAAACAAAGGGAAACAACAAGCCATTCAATGAACAATTTGCTACAAGAAGTTTAATACTTAAAATAATATTTCAAGGCAATAAACAATGTATTAAAAGTACAATTACTCTGACAGGTTGCAATAAAAGAAAATATTCATCAAAGCATTAGCTGATGCACCCCAATCACCTAAAATGAACAATAGCCCAATCTACCAAATCGAAATCCCTATTATCGGATCGACAAAGATGAATATTATGGGATCAAAAAATATATTTG
Organism: Picea sitchensis; assembly: GCA_010110895.2. Lineage (NCBI taxonomy): Eukaryota > Viridiplantae > Streptophyta > Pinopsida > Pinales > Pinaceae > Picea > Picea sitchensis. The sequence goes on along the minus strand of SNQJ01S0192978.1, from coordinate 7,166 downwards.
TGTGAGAATTGAATTGGAAAAAAATGTTACTTATTCTATTTTTTTTAAGGCCTTATCACAGTAACAATGCAAAATTATGCTAACCCATTGTTATCTACAAAAGCCAAAAATCAATAACGCATGTAAATCAACTATACATAGTTATAACCAAAAATCAAGTTATAGTTTATATTTGCATTTGCTCACACCCTTTTTAATGATACAAACACAATACAAAACGAGTATGTGAATAAAATACTGGACTAGAAAATGATGATTTTCAACAATGGGGCTTGTTTGAGACCAATTCCCGCTTCTGAAAATTTCCATCCCCTTTCCTATTTTCCCACTCTCTTTTATCCCCTTCTTTTCCCTCTTCTATACTTAACCAAATTCCCCTTTATTTTTCCCTTCTACTTTCTCTTTCTGGTTACTTAGTCATTTTTTCGAAAATGTCTAAGTGCACGGGTTGGCGGACTCACGGGTTCACATTTTCGCTCATGCTTTTATATCACGACTCTGATTGACCGCTTCCCCATTCCATACTTAGCCACTTTTTCGATTGTGGGTTCCTGGGCAGGTGGGCTGTAGATTGCACTTCCATTGTTTTATGACCTACAAACAACACCCAAAGTTTCTCGATATACTAATTGACCACTAGAATCCCCTATCATTCCCTCTTCCATGTAACAGATTTTGCACTCTAAAGTTATGAGACATATAATTTGACCGTCATGCCCTCACGTCTTCCTTGTCACCCTATTTTGAAGCCCGACTGACCTCTTTCTATACTTGGCCATTTCTTGGAATCTCTTTCATGGATTGTCAGGTTGGCGGGTTCATGAAATATCCAATTTTTAAACATTGTTCCCCGTGCCTGTCACCTTCACACTTCTTTCCAAGTATGCAATTAGTAAGATTTAATGCCAACATCTCCTCATACAACAACCATAAATATTGTCATTAATGAGCGAAAGGCTCAAGGAGACAGTCACACTGACTATCCCTACACAACTTGTCCAGAAACATGCAAAAAAGATATTTCCAGGTAATGGGATATCCATTACAAATTTCAATATATTCCATACTTAGCCACTTTTTCGATTGCGGGTTCCCAGACAGGCGAAATCAAGATTGCGCTTCCATTGTTCAAGGACCTACAAACAACAACCAGAGTTCCGCGATACAAAAATTGACTGTTGGACTATCCCATGATGCCCTCTTCTGTGTTACACATTTTGCACTCAAAAGTTCCAAGACATACAGTTTGACCGTCGGACCCTCACCTCTCCTGATTATCCCTTATGACCCTATTTTGAAGCTCGACCGACCTCTTTCCATACTTATTCATTCCTTAATCTCTCTTCCCTAGACCCACCACCTTCGCACTTCTTTCTAAATATGCAATTAGTAAGCTTTAATGCTAACAAATCATCATGCAGGAACTGTAAATATTGTCATTAATGAGCGAAAGGCTCGAGGATATCTCCCATTAATACACATTAAACCAATATTTGTGGAGGGTTATATTATCCCTTCCGAGTTTTCATTTCAAACATCATGGAATGTATTTTGCGGGTCGTCGGGTTCACAAAATCTCCAATCCTTAATTGTTCTTCGTCATTTCCACCACCTTTGAACTTCTTTCTAAGTATACAATTAGTAAGCTTTAATGCTAACAACTCATCATGTAGGAATTGTAGAGATTGTCATTATTGAGAGAAAGGATCAAGGAGATCTCCCATTCACACACATTAGACCAATATTTGCGGAGGGTTATATTATCCCTTCCGAGTGTTCATTTAAAACATCATCTGGAGAAAACAAGCATTCTCATCAACTTATGGAAGCAACTCGACAATAGTTTTGTGGAGATACAATGAACATCTTCAGACGTGAGGACCATAACTTCTAGTGGTCAAGGGAATATTCTTACTACTCATCCCCTTCTGCCCAGAACGAAGTAATTTGGACCTCTCGAATTTATTTTGCAGGTTGTGTCCCTGAAGTATTTCACTATAAGGAGGTGGTGTCTTGATGCGCTGAGAGATATATTTCAAGCCAAATAATTATTCCACTGCAGGACCACTCTCCTATTTCTTTGTCACCTTAGGTCTTCCGCAATATGTTGAGATTCCCGTATCCAACATTGACCTTGATAGGAGAATACTGCAAGGAGTTCCTAAAAAAGAATGATAATAGGTTGGACCTATTACCTGAGTTCCTGGAAGACCCGACGAAAGTTCCTGAAGATATCACAAGGTTGCAAGTTAGTTCATTTAGAAATCCATTCTGGTAAATTTCCTAGTTGTTTACGAGGATAACGAGACATGAATCCACAACAAACATTTCCCGCATGATTCTTTATATTTTTTATTTCACGGTCAAGGAACAAGTCATTTTTTACTAGGGGAAGTTGATTTCCGTTGAAATTTGTTCCCAATTGTCATGATTCAAACATAAGAATTTTTTTTATGTGTCATCCTACTTGGTTTTCATGATAGTGCATTGTTTTCCATTTCCAAAAATGTCTGTGTCCAAAAAGGTAAACTGTTAATTCGACCCACTAACCTTCTGGTACTAGGCCTTATGGAGGAACAAGACCTCCCATTGTTTTTATGAAGTTTTTAATGAATTTGTCTCAGTTTTCAAAGATTTATTGTTAGGAAAGGATGCTCCCTGGATGTTTGACCAGGAAACCAAGTTTTTGGACAATAAGGGGACACTTGAATAAATGGAGAATTACAGTGTAATAATTATTTTTGGCTCCAAGGAAAATCTTGTTTTCCTTCCATGTCACATTATAGACATAATGTTTGTTACAGAAATAGAAAGGAAATATAACTACTGGTTGCATTTTTTCCATGAGAAGAGAAAAAATAAATTAATTCCTGTGCCTTGGAAATTCGAGGACTTTGTGTTCAAGAACGTCAATAAGATTGACGAATTTGCAGGCCATTTCAACAACTTCAACCTAAGATATGCCGAAAGACTAAGAGGGTTCGATCCTAATGGGATTTTTGTAGAAAAATTACTAGCAGTTAGATTCAACAATTCTTTTATCCATACACTCCTGAATGAAGACAGAGACGATGACGAGAACACTCCTTCTCCTGACGCTGGTGACCTAGAGACATTGCAAAGCACCAATGAATTGTACAAACAACAGGGAAAAGACCATGGTGATAAGAGTGTCCAATCCCCAGCTGCCACTCCCAAGAGTACAAAATCTCGGAGAATCACTCCAACAGCCCACCCCAATAAGAAAAGAACCCACAATTATTCAAATGAAGGAGGAGATAAGAACCCTCCTCTAGGTAAAATTGATAATTCTCACAAGCTTCCCGTGAGGAGGAAGAGAAAAAACGTTTTGCAAGAAGTGGAAGAGACTGGAACTGAAAGTGAAGACATGGAACTTGAGATTGATCTCAAAAACGTATTCCCCAACGTTGATCAGCTCGGGGACGCGATCCACCATAATCCCCTAATGGAAATAGCTAAGACCGAGGTTTTTTACGAAGACAAATCCTTCATATTCCAGAGCATTATTTTTGACAACGAATCTAAAAATTTAATTATTGAAAATAGATATGTAAGAAATAAGAAAAGGAGATCACATTAAGAGATTAACGTTAGGAACATGCAACTGTCCCAAATCTCCCGAATTCACCGAGCAACCAAAGATGCTCTTGATGATTCCATTGGAGGCCTTGAGGCAGAGAATGCCAAACTAAAGGACCGAATCAAGGAATGGGAGAGAGATTTGATTCCCTTCCCATTGCTTTCTAGTCCTTTAGCAATAATCGTGCCTGCCACCCCTACAACCAAGTTAAAAGGATCCTCGAGCCTCCTCACATTGTGTAGAGGCTACGTGGAGAAGAATATCAAGAAATGAATGGAGCTAATTACTCAAGCCTGAGAAACATCAAAAAGTATAAATTCCTTTGGAACTAGGGCACATGCCTTCCAGGAATATTTGTAGGAGGATTTAAAAAATGAAGAAGGTTTCTATCTAGACACAGTTGTCCCTTTTGGCATCAATGTCACCAACATGACATAAATGAGAAGAAGAGAAGAAGATATCCCCTCCCCAAACCGGATCAAACTATTAAATGCATGCTAGAAAGAGAACGTTAAGAACCTACATCTCATTGTCCTATCATGTGAACACGTCGTATCAAAGAAAGAAGAATTATTCAGAAAGTTGACCGAAATAGACTTAGCCAGAAGTACCAACGAGGTCCAAGACCCCAAATTAATCATCAACTCCTTGTTCTTAACCAAGAAAGCCTTCGATGAACAAGTTGATATTTTTAAGGGGTTGTATTCAGAAAAGTTTTACGACATCCTTGAATAGGATGACGATAACGTGGACAACTGGTTAGTGGACTATTCGGTAAAAAATCAAGAAATTGAATAGTCTATGTGTAATCTTTATATCGATATAAGGGAATTAGAAAGCGATATTTTCAACATAAAAATATGGTATGAGATCAACGTGACCCCCATGAGAAGCTACATTGAAGAATGGCTCCAAAGGGAAATCGACCAGCTCACCGACAAAGGGAAACACGCGGTTGGCACGATTCTAGTAATCGTTGATGAGAGCAATAAAAAGGCATCAACAAGAAAATATCAAAGGGGGAGAGAGATACCATCATAGTAATTCTATACTGATCACATCCTTCTTTCTTTATCAATCCAATTATTCCACCTCTTTAAATAGAAATGTCTAACCAAAGACTGATAACTTCCAATTTCTTATTTTCAGGTCTTGAATCTTGATGTCTATCATCCCCCACTTCTTCTTTCTACAGTTCTATTTCTTGTACTTATTTATTTTATGGTTCGTGACAGCGCTAATCCCAGTCTATATGACAAATGCATTTAAATTTTTAGGAATATGTAACAAACATTATTATTTTTTGAGAAATTTCAAAGAAAACTATTTCGGGAACAATCTCGATGATGCCTTGTAACCCTGTTTTCGGAATGCAAAGTTAGTTATGTTTATGCATGTCGGTCATCTTCTTTTATTTTTATGTGCTGATAAATCTTTATCTTGAACTATGTTGGATGCCAGGAAATTGTGTTTATTTAATTTGAATGTTTAATGTGTGTGATTCATGGTCCTATTTTCCAGGAACATTTATTTCAAAAAAAAAACAAAACATTTTCTATCGTTTCGTATTGCTTTAAGTAATTACGACGAACTTTCTATAAGTCTCACATTTGAACTATACACGCCCCAGGAAAAACTTAAAGAAGAATACCACATCTATAAAAATGTTATAGGATTGACATCCTCGTTAGGTTTCCATTTTGGACCTAACAGATTCAAGGGTCAACAAAATTGTAATCACATCTACAAGAATATCCGCATAAATAAAAACCTTCAAAAAATTTTATCAGTGCAAAAAAACAATCAACTGGATAGACATGCTACAAATATAACAGCTGGTACTATATTGAACTGCCATAGGAATATTAGAAATATTTTAGTTGGATGGGCATGTTACAAATATGCCCTCTTCTTGGAGAGAAATTGCAGATCAACCTCTGCAAAGTGGGCTTGCTGCTCACGGACAAAAGTTTCAGGAAAATGGCATCTTCCTCTGTCTCGAAACCTTCTTTTCACACAGTTTAAATTAACTTCAATGAGATGAAAACTTGTGAAAATAAACAATCATGTTAGGTGTGTGTTAATATATAGAAAAAACTAGCAAACATTGAGGTCACACAAGAAAATCAAAGAATCTTTGACACTGAACAGATTTTCAAAAACAATTATATGGGTTTTTTTTCCACCACATATAACTTTATTTATCCTAACACATATAGAGACAAACAAGCCAGATGATCTATTTAATAGAATGAAATAAATGTTGCTTACTTTGTCCATGGGAAAAATAAAAGCACTGACTATGGAAATTGAAGTTAACTCTAAATGTTAGGATGAAAGTCAGTTGGAAGTATACAAAGATCATTATAAATGAATTTCATAAATACATTAAAGAGATAAAACCTACAATGTAGGAATGAAAATTTCCAAGATGGCAAGTGAGACTCCAACAATATATCAAGTTACAAGTGATGGGGATATCTGTGTTTTTTAGTAGCCATCTGTTGCACTACTGGTAATAGGAAAAATTACAGAATCTTATTAAGAAAATAAAACAAGATAGATTATGCAAAACACAATATAATTAGAATGAGAATACTTTAAAAAACTAAATGGTTTCAATTCCATAATTGCTCTAGGAGATTAACGCTCGGGTGTCTTCTCTTTTCGAAATGAATGTGAGTCGTTGATCAGTTTCCAATGTGCGATCTGGGTGACCCTTGCACTTTAGCGTCCCTGCTAAAGTTTTACCAACCTGCCAATTTTAGAACTCCCCTGGCCATATTTAGCGATGGAACAAATTTCTCACAAAGTGACTTTCTCGCTAATTACTTGTTGATCTAATTTAGGAATTCAAGACTCCGACTCTTCGGGGGAATTGTGTTTGTTCTAGAAGGAAAACTCTTGGAGTGACATTCTCCCAGAGTCATGTAGCAGCCTGACGTCTTATGGATGATGTGTCACATAGTGCCACGTGTCCTTTTCTACATGGATACCACCTGTCCTACCTGTTGCTTGCCACGTGTACGTGACAGGTTCCATGTGTCTCCGGTACTTCGGGCTTCTCATTCTCCCACGGCCCTTCCATACCTGTGCATTTATTCCCAATCCAACCCAACATAAATTTATTCCCAATCCAACCCAACATAAACTACGCTGCCATACAAAACTTGTTTGATATGGTTTTTCTTAAATTATCTAATAAGTTAATCCACATTAGAAAATAAAATATTGAAAATATTATGAAATAAGAGACATCATGATTATCCCCAATACTAATTAATATCCTAAGTTATAATATGTTTTCGCATTATAATTAAAAATCTTTAGATTTAAATTAATTTCAAATCTGATTGTATATACTCCAACATATAGGTTATTTATTGCTCTCCTTTGCTGTGAGATGTGTTCGGTGTATAATGGTTAAATATATAATCGTGAAAGCAGAACTAATTTCAAATCCCACTTTCCATCGTATACGTTCTTTATTACCCTAGGTATATATATATTAAAAAAATGAACGCATGCGTGAGTTTTAAGCTTCCTGCTTTAAAATAATAAATAT
>SNQJ01S0192977.1:0-16162 GCA_010110895.2 Picea sitchensis | reverse complement strand
CTTGGTCCCTGTGGCTAACTGCACTAACCAAGACTTCTCATGTTTGCTCTTCGTTAGATGCAAACTTTCCACCACTCTAGGATCTACATAACTATGGCTAGCCCCTGAATCAATTAAAACAACAAGTGGTCGGTTGTTGATCATACCTTCCACTTCAATCATGTGTGTTTGAAATTCCTCTTGCTTGTTGTCCAGGGCTGCGTAGATCCTCGGCATTCTGTTGCCCAAATCCCCCAATGTTTCATATTTCTTAACAGTATGTACAGTTCTTACCTTACCATTTTTATGGGGACAATATCTGTACTTGTGGTTTCCTTGACAGCCCCAACACTGAATGGGCGCCTGTCTCTGTCTTTGTGGTATTTCTTCAGTCATTCTCGGTTCTCTAAACGATGGCTGTCCCTGAAGACTGTTTCTGAAAAAGGATGGCTTGTCTCCCTTCTGCCTCTGTTCCTTCCTAACCCTCCTCTGGTCATCCCAAGCCTTTCGAATGGTAGGCTTTTCTCTTTGCTATTCGTATAGGCATTCCGCCCTTCTTATGGTTTCTTCCATGGTCTTAGGATCATCGTATTGAATTTTGTCACCAATGGAAGGTGGCAATCCACTCAGATACCTTTGAATTTTAACAGCCTCGTCTTTAATGAATGGGACATACTTTAGTAGTTCCAAAAAACTTCGTTCATACTCATCAATGGTCATACCTCCCAACTTGAGTTCGAAGAACTCCTTCATCTTTTTGTCATAGTATCTTTTAGTCAGGTATTTCTTCTCGAAATACTTCTTAAATTCCTTCCAAGTGACCTCTTTCTCTCTGATGTGCTTCACCTGCACAAGCTGATCCCACCACATGGAGGCTTTTCCTTTCAATTGGTACATTGCAATTCTTCCTTCTGCATGGGCAGAATAATTCTGCAGTTGGAAGTATTTCTTCATGCCAAGAAACTAGGTCTCGACATCTTCCTCCTTTTTATGTTCTCCATCGAAGGTTGGAGGCTTAATCTTGTTCATCTCTCCTTTCAATTCCTCCTTTCTAGATTTTCGATGTTTTCTGGTAGGGGACGGGCTTGAACTACTGTGTGTCTTACTATCAGAATGTCTTTGAGAGCGACTAAGATATTGGCTACCACTTCTTGACCTACTTCTTCTCCCATGGGTTTTGTGACTCCCCGTCATACTTGAGTCTCTTTCTTTCTCGAGTTTCTTCTCTATTCTTTCCAGACTCTTCAAAAATTTTAAATTTAATGCACCCTGCCGGTCCCTGACTTTCATGAGCTTTCGGCTATCATATCTGTGAGCTTTGGCCTCTCTTTGCAATCCTTCGAGGATTTTCATTATGTGTTCTGCCTTATCCATCTCTTTTCCATGTCCATTAGAGTTCGAACCTTTGACTCCCAGGTTAACATCCTTTCCTTCCCGTTCATCTTCTATTTCAGGGGTAAACTGCACTTTTCCCCACTCCATATTCGACGTTGGTTAACTGGAATCCTGACCTTCGTTGAGCTCTACACACGCACTGTGCAGTTCAATTCAAAGTTTGTCAGTCCATTAAAATTTCACGAACAATTTACAATATTTATAAGCCAGTTCGGACAAAATAAAAAAAGACATTTCGTTTTAAAAAAAAGTTTCTTGAACTAGAGTATCATGTATCTCTCCCATTTCTTTGAGTTTGAGGTAATTTCCCAAATAGTTCTGGAACTCGTCAGTCCTCTGTAATCTAATACGCAGACGACTCGAATTTTTCGAGCCTTCGTCTCTTGACAATTCGTCATATTTCATAACCATCGATGTTTAATAAAGTGTTTCAATTTCACAAATTGCTTGAGCTCTGCTCATCTCTATGTTTTTCGGGTGTCCAAAACTTCAATTTCCGATATTTCGGGACTTTTGGGACCTTGAGTTTCGGTACCCAGGACTTCGGGTTTTCGGAACTTCCATCTTCTCGGCATTTCGGGACTTCAAGTTTCGGGGTTTCGGCCCACGAGGCTTTCAGACCTGCTTTTTTCTCCAAACCCCGACTTCCGAAATTCTGACTCACTCTACCCTACGGGTCCACAACACATCTGTCGCCCACTACCATGGTGGAACGTGGCAAGTTCATGAGGTTCCACATCGCTTTCAACGACATCATCGGGCCCCACCTTTCTTGCTTCTCTTCTCGTCCCCATTGGACCATGGTACAACTCCACATGTCCACGTGGCACAGCTCCCAATTGATGCTTCAGGTGTCGGGGTTTCGTGCTCCCCGACGACCTGAGTTCCTGTTCTCACGAACTCCCGATCCCCGATTTACCGATGCGCCTTTGCCTTAGCCCCTCGGCTCATCCAAGGTCCATGTGACCGCCTCTCATAAGACCACAATATTTTACTCTTATCGGGGTTTCGGACTTCCCAATGTCCAAAAGCACATGTCCTCAGGATTCGCAATTCTCCGAATCCCGACATGTCCCTCACACGTTAGCCCTCCAGGCTTAGCTCCTGGTTTGTGTGACCTATACCTCATGACTGTAGTCAAACCTCTCGTCGGGGTTTCGGGGTTCAGAGTTTCACAATGCATGGACTTCTTGTCCCTGCGATTCCCGATATCCCGATGACTCAAATACCGATAGATGACTCCTTTGTCGGGATTTTTCCCGATGACTCCGATATCGCGATTTCCGATTTCCAGAGTAGAAAATCTTCACGACACGTGTCCTCCGTTTTATGATGGTCTAGATCTATTTCAGATCTTTCACCCCTAGTATCGGAGGTTTAACTTTCGGACATCTCCCATCAAATCCTACGGCTGACGGGTTTTCCGGCCGAGATCTGATGGCTTAGACGGTTCTTAACCAATTCGTAATTTCGCATATCGCGATGTTCCCACATTCCTATGTACTTCAAAAGGAATTTTAATTCCTACGTACATTTTTCCAGATTCGACGGTCACGAGGGCTCGCCTTCCCTCCTGAACAGATCCTAAGGTTCTAACACCATTGGTGTAGAGACATGTCACCCCGTGGCCATAGACCACACAAGCCTGCGGTTTCGTAGCACCGCTATACTTTCTGAGTTCTTAATAAAAGCTCGTTAAGTGTCTTCTTGACGCTTCAAAGCAAACTAGGGTCCGAAATTGGTCCTCCCGACTCAATTTCCCCTCGCATTCTCAGTCCAAAGACCTCTCCACTAGCCCATCGAGGCTCAACCTTGAAACCTTGGCTCTGATACCAATTTGTAGTGTACCTTTTTGTTGACCAAGGCTTTTAATGCGCAATATAACAATTTGTACACACTTGCGTTGGAATTACATAACACATACAGTCCAGTATATACTCCACATGCAATTAACAGTAATTAAACACATTTAAGTCTCAGAGTAAAAACATATAATTTTACTGCTACGAATGAACAATCCATAGCATCCCATAATAATGCATATACACAGCGGAATCATGATAATATATACAGCACAATCATGTGGAAATGTGATAACAACATAATTAGATACTTATCTTGTAACAATGGTGAAATCCACCAACCAAGTGCAGGCCTTCCACGAACCTCCCAGCCTTAGACCACACTGCTCCTCATATCAACAGTGGATCACCCCCGAGATGGGACCGAGCTCCACCCCAAGGCAAGGAATCCTAGGCTAGGCTGAGGTTACAGGGAAAAAACACAGAAATATTTGGAAGGATTCTTCCCCAAAGATGTCATCTTACGCCCACTACTACCAGGCTCTCATTCCCCACATGCCTGTTCTGCCCAGGAGTATACACCTTCACACGCACAGTCCATCGATGCTAACCTCCCTCTCTGGGTCTCGGCAAAAGGCCGTATCAGGAAGTCTCTGAGCCCGTAGTTGGTGCTGGGCACTCTCTGGATGAAACCCCTTCCCAACAAACTCTTTCACCTGGAAAGAGTTGCTCACAGGCCTGACAACCTGCCTCTTCCAACCACCATCGCCTCCCTCACCAGAAGAGAGGTCATATACAAGATTAGCACAAATATTCCTCTAGCCAGCATGCCACGCATAGTCCAGCACTGTGTGGTCGCAACAGTCAATTGGGAAAAATAGACACGCGCTTTCCAAACAGGTTCGACAATCATAGGATAGTCTCCCCGCTTTGGTTTTGGGATTGTACGAGGGTATTCTTGCAGAGGTCGCCTTGGTTCATGCTTAGACGGTCAGGTTGAATGGAGAATATCCCCCTCACATGGTTCATCTCGGCTATTATATTCGCATGCACCAGGGTTGACACTTGTCACCCTGGGAAATGCATGCGTTCCCATCTCATGCATCCCTTTTGCACGTTTTCCCTTGCTAGGAACTTAGGATAAAATAAAATACACATTTCTTTTGGGAAATAATATTAAAATATTATACCCAGGCTTAAGCCCCCTAGGTTTGGCCCCTAGAATCAACACTTAGCCCCTTTTCCCACCTTCCAGCCCCTAATCCCTTGCCCACTCTGTGGACGCTCAGTCCCCCTTCACTCATTCATTGTGGTCGGTCTGCACCTGGCAGTGTTTATATTTTATTAATCGATCTGCATACATACAAGTACATTAGCAAGCTCCTGGCCTTCAACACTTAGGCTCCCTAGCCTAACAAACACATAAGCCTACCAGCTTATACCAAACTTGGCTCACCAGCCTATAAAACATGTTTACAATTAATTTCATATATCAAGATTTGCAACGGGGCTCGGTCTTGGGGACACTATAGCCATGGCACCCCCTTTTCCATGTTAGAGGAGCACCACTATTAGGATTGCACTCTGTCTCTCACTATGGGGGAGCACCAATCTTGTTAGAGGGAAAAGGGGGATCCTCCACCTTATTCTACGGGCCAACTCTTTCATGATGGGGTTGGTTATGTTCGACCCCCATGCTATGGATTGACCTTAAGATTTGATCCAAACCTTAAGGAGCCATATGCTGAGCCATATCCTTCATTTTCTCATGGTGCTTATGCCTCTCAAGCCTATATATTGAAAGAATTTCCAAGGTGAAGTGAAGTAATTAGTCAGAGTATCATTATTTTGATCTTGGTAGATTCATGCAAGGGTTGTACGAGGAGAGCCTGGAGAGGATATTGTTGCATCAATCATGGTTTGTAAGTGTTCTCCTTTTGGTTCTCATTGAATATACTTGGCGTATTTCCTTCAAGCTTGTGTATTCTTGCATATGCTTGTCTATTGTTTATTCAATCTTCATAGATTATTTTTTTTTACCTAATCAACTAGAGTAGGAAATAGTTGTTTCGATTTTCTACCCATTCTAGGTATAAAGTTGCACCAAGGGGTTTGAAGATCAAGCTCATGGATTGGAAGTAGCGAGGAAAAACCTCGAAACAAGGTACATCGTTCCCTTTCTCCCTATCTCTTTTTGATTGGTTAAAATGAGTTTAAAGCGATGTTAGTGTTCACTTGTAGTGTTTATGTCTTGGTATAGGGTTATAGTAATCCAAGGGAAGTTTCATTTGTCTGCAGATAAAAAATTTCTTAAAAAAAATTGGCGACTCCACTGGGGAGGGACTTTGACTAGTCTTTCCTTGGATCGTCTAAAGCCTTTTCCTATCATTAGATCTTGTTTTCTACTTGATTATGATATATTTTCCCTTCCCTCTTATTCACTAAAGAGATCACAGATTCATTGATTTCTTGTTTTGAGTTTTTATCCTTTTTGAGCAATTTTTTGAACTTTTTAGAAGGGTGGCACTCCCCTGCAGTTCACACTAGGGAACCATTACCCCGACTGGTTCTCCCTAGAGGCCTGCTAGAGGGCATCATTATCTGACTGGATCTCCCCTAGAGCCTCCTACAGGGCTCCATTCCCCTAACTGGTGCTCTATATCGTTGCGAACAAGGGCTCCAATCCCCCTGTTTTGGGGGTTTTGCCTCCTTTTGCTTGCTCTTTCTTAGTCTGATTGTGAGGGGATTTTTTCCCAGATACTCTTGATTGTCTTTGACTTTGTTTGAATTAAGAATTTGATACTTATCACTCATTTTTACCTTTGATGAGCTGGCAAACCTCTTCTACATTACGATATTGGTTCACCTAGGTTTTCACTAGTTTGGTATTTTCCTCGTGATCTTTTCAGTTATTTGATTGATTGGAAGAGTCTGCAAAGGTTTGATTGGTATTGACTTTCTGTTTGATCTTCTTTAGAAAATATTTCTCTTTTGAATGATTGAGATTCTTTTCCTTACCAAAACCTAGCTTGAATTCTTGTTTCTTGTTGCTCATCTTTAAGGATTGTTGAGTGATTTCCTATTTCTCTTCTTCATTGTTTGCGTTCTTTGAGTGCATTTCCTGTTCGATATTTTTACTTCATATTCCTTTGTATCTGCATTGGATTCTTGCATTGAAATTAAGGAAGTAGAAATAACTTTCATATGATTTAGGTCAATTGAATTTATAATCAAATGAACATAAATTGTTTGCATTCAAAGTCTTGCGTGGTACATGTTTGTAGTTTTCATTAGGTAAACTACATTGGGTTCATGCATTTGGGAATAGAAAAATAATCTTCTCCTTTCCATATATAGAGTCCATCGAACATAAATATTTGCATCTCATTCTGTTTCACTCTTTTAGAGTCAAAGTCATGAATATCATCAGTTTCACTTCCATACCCTTGAGTAAACAACATCCTAAAAATAAAAATGACAATTAAAATCTATCTAGAATTTTTTTTTTCTAGGGATCTGCAAACCTACATTAGCTTAAGTGCAGGGCTTTGGAATAGGTTTTGAGAATAACTTTCCAAATCCATAAACAAACATAGAATCTTGTGATAGGGAGAGAAAATACAATTTTCATATAAGCATAGTTGGGACCCCCCTCTCACACAGAGGTTAAACATGAGGTCGCATGCGGGAGAGAAGTGAATATTACCCCTACGAAGCTTAACCAAACATCGTGGAACAATCATATACTTGGGGTTCTTCTTGAAGTGTCACTGTTTTCATTAGGTCTCGATGCTTCGTGAATCTCGAATCCATTCGAGGTCCTTTGGATTTTACCAATCCTCTTGTCTTCAGTCCTCTAGAAGAATTTTGGACTTGATATCCTGCCCATACATTCAATCCAAAATATCGAATGTACCAACTTGAAGGCTGATTGTGAGTTGGTAACCTTAGTGGCATTTATATTTAGGGTTCATACATAAGGTGACAATGAAGGGGAGTCTTTGTTGTACCTGGGTCAGACGTTGGTCAAACTCACTCATGCTCCTTGGAGGGTAACTCACAGATAGACCATGAGGGAAATTGAAGCAAGGTGTAAGTTTGTTAAGCACGTCACCAACATAACTAATCCACCCACTCTATCTCAACCATTTTTCCATATTGATCATGCGACGTTGGATTTCATCACCAACCAGCGCGTTCACTGTGAAAAGGTTTGTTTGTTTGGTTTGCTTCCTAGATTTTTTAGCGTGTGTTGTTTGTTTTCCCTAGAGATCCCATAGGGTTGAGTCTGTTTCTATGGAATTAGTTCCTGGAACTACCAACGAAGGGACCCCTTTTCTCGAGATATTGTTTGTTTCTCCTTCTATGGGACACATTGGTCCTCCTTATATCGCTACTTTGACTCTTCCTAACTCACTATTGGGTTACCGGTCTGGTTGTTTTCCACTCCGGTGAACATAAATTATCCTAGTGCTTCGTCCATAAGTACTCCACCCAGTACCATCAACTTCATGTCAATCCTATGCCTTCTTCGCCTATAGGGTCTTCTTTTTGTTCTTCTTATTCATCTAGTGAAATCTCTGCAACTAGTAACCAGGTGGATAAGAAGAAGAATAAAAGGATGATTAAGAAGAAGAAAAAATAGCTAGGGGAAAAACTTCCAATCACTGCACGACATGTTGGAAGCAATCAACCAACTATTTTTCGTCATGCTAGGAGTGTTGATAATGTCGACAAGTCTATCAAGACACATCACAAGCCCAAATTCCATTACAATATTTGTAAGGGTGGACACCTTCTTAAGGATTTCCCTGGTATTCCCAATGTTGTAGAAGTGTGGTGTCAGGGTTCTCAACCCACGTCACCAGTCGTTGCAGGTCATTTTGGTCAAAAACCATCAACTAGTGATAATCAGGTTGGAAGTGGGAAGGGTAAAGTCAAATTTCTTTGCTTGTTATGTAAGGAAATGCACTACACCTACCTCTTCCCTCGTATGCATGATGCTTCATATCTATTGGAAAATATTGTTGATGTCTGGAAACAACTTCCATATACCAACCCTCCATTGGTTGATGAACTGGTCAATCTGGTTCCATCATCGATCAATCTGGTTGATAAGGTAATCCATCCACTTCCATCATCAGTTGAACCGGTTGATGAAGTGATCGATTCGATTTCACCTTCAATCGATCCCACTCTCCCCTTNCCATTGGTTGATGAACTGGTCAATCTGGTTCCATCATCGATCAATCTGGTTGATAAGGTAATCCATCCACTTCCATCATCAGTTGAACCGGTTGATGAAGTGATCGATTCGATTTCACCTTCAATCGATCCCACTCTCCCCTTGGAGAGTGAAGTTAATGTGGTTGATCCAATACCACCCTTGGTGGATCCCACTCATCCTAGGAAGAGTTAGGATGTCACTCAGGTCTTTCTTGTTTCTACGAATTCTTTTGAACAAGGGGGCACTACACCCATTCCAACAGAACCCTGTCTAAGTAATGAGGCCATTATTTTTTATTGGGGTGAGTTGTTGGAACCTCGTATTCCTTCCTATCTACCTTTCCAAATAAATTTTCAAGTTTTTGGTAGGGAAATTCCTCAGACTATTGTTGATGAAGGTGCATCGGTTAGTAGTTTATCCTCCATTGCTTGGAAAGCTTTAGTTTCTCCTCAGCTTGTGGTTGTGACTCATAATCTGTTGGATTTTAACAGAAGGGCTAGTCAACCTTTAGGGATCCTTCCTTAGTTTCATGTTAATTTAGGAGGGAAAACTGTGTTTATTGATGTTATGGTAGTCCACGATCCCTTACATTTTAATTTTCTCCTCGAGTGAGACTATGTTCATGCTATGAAGTTTGTTGTGTCCACGAGATTTCGTTTGATGTGTTTCCCTCACAATGGAAACATGGTGACCATAGACCCGCTTTCATTCATTGACCCTCATGCGATAGAAAACCATCCAACTTCCTTGAACATTTGTTTCATTTTAGTAACATCCGCCCCGCCGCAGGTCAATTATGTGGCAACCTATCCCATGCATTCAACTCTAAATGAGATGGAATATCTCCCTTCTTCTGAATTGGATCCAGTAGTTGACATGGTGATCTCTTCAATAGGGATATTAGAGCCTGATCTTCTTACCCCTATCACAACCATCAACATGTATTACTTCCAGAGTGTGGTTTTTCCATCTAGCAGATATCTCTTGGAATCAATGATTAAGGTTTGTCCCTTGACATGTATTCCTTCTAGAGATTTGTCCTCTTGGAAGCCATGATCAAGTAGAGGTCTTTGAGCATATTTTATTCGTTATTTCAATCTTGTTAAAAAATTAAAATAGGTTCGAGCAGAGTTCCGATTTCTATGTCAATCTCATTAAAAGATGAAACAAAGGACCTCAAGCATGGTTTCTAGTTTCAATCTTGTGTAAAAATGAAACCTACCTTACGAGCATAGTTTTCTTCTCTGTGACAAGATCATTAAAAAATGAAACAAAGGTATGGGAATCAAACCCAGAGGTCATGAGCAAAGTTCTTTTCCTATGTCAAGCTTGTTAAAAAATGAAACAACCGCCTCTCATGTTGAGTCGAGTATTTCTCTAGATCTCATAAATATTGAGTCAAGGATTTCACTAGATCTCGTAGATGTTGAGTCGAGTCATTCCCTAGATCTTGTAACTTAACCTTCTTTTCACCCGCCTTTGTTTGTTGGCCCTTTTTCTCCATATGGTACATAAAATGGTGACAACATAAGCACCAGTGGATGAAATGAACCTTCGGGGGGTAGATCCCCAGCCTCCAGACATCATGTTGGAGCAAAGCCACTAGATTCCATCATGCATTTGGGGGAAAAGTACCAACTATCCATGGGTCTTGTTGAAAACCTTTGCACATTACGTTGGGAACTCTTTGCAGTTTCCTTTCATCTCTTTTCAGATTCCCTAAGCATGAAAATATTTTCGAGTGAGCTTATTTCCTTTCATACTCGTTAAAACGTTTGAAAGGGCATCTTTCGAGCGGTATTTTATCTCTTTTTCTTCCTAGCGAGACTAATTATGAAAAATAACTACTCTAATCAAGAATGATTAGAAGAGTTATCCCCTATATTATTTTACACTTTTTTTGGTCTTGGGAGACTAAAGTTACAAAAAAGTCATCCATGGAGTCATCTTTAATTTATTTTCAAACTCTCTAAATGTGAAAAACACTGAGTTTACCTTCTCTGGGATCATAAACCTATGTATCGAAGGAACTATGTGAGTCCAATCTTCGGGACCCATACAGGACCAAACCTTTACATCTTCAAGTTCGTTAAACATGTGAAGAGGAACTTACCGAAGGTGAGTTGTACCAAGCATCTATTATCCTCCTCAAGCTCGTTAAAGAAGAAAGAGGTACTCATCTATCTGGATGGGGTAAATTGAAGAAAGTGGGTCAAATGTTTTGGAATCCTTATGGAAGCTATTGTCTCCCTTGAACATGGAACCTGTTTTTGTCTCATCTTACAGTTGGGTAATCCACTTATCTCTGAGTCATACCAATTCCATGTGTTTCTATACCTTTTCATCCATTCGAAGAGTATTCTTATTTCCATCACATTATGTTATTGGTACTCGTACAGTCAATATTTCCAAGTCATTTGTAGTGCCTCATCATGTTCAAGGGAAGTTTCACTTCAAACCATCCATCTGCAGTATTACCAATTTATGTTTCATGTGTTATTACATACTCACTTGATTCACCATATTACACCACTTTCCTCTGTCAGTTTCATGTCAATGATAGGGGATACATCAAGGCCCTCCTTCGACGAGTCCTTTCCTTTCGAATTCAACACATTATGCGAGAATTATACTCAGAAACTAGTTATAACCTTGGGATCTGCATGTATTAATGGAAGGCCTCCTTGCTTTCGACAATAGGTTTACATCATTGGCCTCTGATCGAATGATTACATGAATTTTCGACCTCATATCATTTATTCAAATTCATTGGAATGTACTAGGGAACCTTGGGATTCATTGACATCATTGGTGATGCACCTCGCACTCGTTAATGGTTTACATCAATGATCGGTAATCAAGTGGTTTCTACCATGTACGACATCAAATCATCTATTCACATGGCTAGATTTGTACCAGATCGGGATCAAGATGAAGACCCTAGGTTGGGTGCTCACTCTGTTATGTGCTCTTCTGAGGCTGTGATGGAGATCATTTAAGCATGTAAAATATTTTAGTACAATCATTATGCTGGAAATATTACTGATATATATATATATATTATCACATAGATAAATAATGTATTGATCTGTGGCCATGTTTTTTCATCTCATAGCTCCACTACATATTTTTTGTGGTTATGATCAGTTCATGTCATCGAGGTATGGATACAAATTGTACCTTTGATGGCCATATCCTTAGTCAATATTCTCATGGATCCACAATGTATTGGTCAGCGAACGTGCTTTGAGTCATCTTGTATTCTAAGCATAGGTATGTCTACCTTAGAAATGGAACATACATTAATATTGTTGGATGATTATCTGTAGCTTCTGTCAGGTTCTCCCACTCTAGAACCCTTGCATTGAATAATTTGTAAAGTGTTTTGGCCATCAGTTCTTTTCTAACCTCACAATTTAGGGGGCATTTGTTACACATAAAAATGTCACATTTGTGTTTCACACCCTAAGTGTCGCAAAGTGGCGTATGCACCTCGATAAGTATTGCATGCACTGTCACAAGTGTCCTATTCACATTCACAAGTGTCACATTCACTTTGTTAGGTTTCTCCACCCCTTGACACCATGCAAACAATTTTCCATGACCCCTAAGTCATATTAGAGGAATAAACCCATCCTTTCAAGGTCAAAACACACCTTTTTCTTGGAAAAATTGACCTTTTTTTAGCATTTATGAAGGGTGGTGCCCCCCTGGCCATGTTGGGGGAGGTCCACGGAACCCACTTAGCCATGTTAGAGGAGAACCACTGTTAGGATAGAACCCTTTCTCTCACTCTAGGGGAGCGCCAGTCTTGTTAGATGGAAAAGGGGGATCCTCCACCTTATTCTCCCAGGATGGGGTTGGTTATGTTCGACCTCCATTCTATGGAGTCACCTTAGGATATGATACAAAACTTAAGGAGCCATATACTCAACCATATCCTTCATTTTCTCATGGTGGTTGTGCCTCTCAAGACTATATATTGAAGGGATTTCCAAGGTGAAGGGAAGTAACCAGTTAGAGTATCATCATTTTGATCATGGTAGATTCGTGCAAGGGCTGGATGAGGAGAGCCCAGAGAGGTTGTTGTTGCATCAATCATGGTCTTTAAGTTTTCTCCTTTTGGTTATCATTGAATATACTTGGCCTATTTCCTTCAAGCTTGCGTATTATTGTATATGCTTGTCTATTGCTGCTTCAATCTTCATAGATGAATTTGTTTTACCTAATCAACTAGAGTAGGAGACAATCATTTCTCTTTAATTCCCATTGTAGGTACCAAGTTGTGCCAAGGGGTTTGAATATCAAGCTCAAGGATTGGAAGTAGCAAGGAAAAATTTCAAAACAAGGTACATTATGCCCTTTCTCCCTCTCTCTTTCTGATTGGTTAAAATGAGTTTAAAGGGATGATAGTGTCCACTTGTAGTGTTTCTGTCTTGGTATAGAGGTCGGGTAATCAAAGGGAAGTTTCATTTGTCCACATACGAAACATTTTGTAACACCCACTTTCATCCAATTGGTTTGGTTCCATATGGAGGGTCCACCAACTTCCATTTCCCATTCTTGATGAGAGCATCATATTCCTTCTACATGGCTTCTTTCCATTCATCATGAGAAGTGATTTCTTTAAAGGTAGTTGATTCATGGTTAGTAGATAAATTAATTTCAAAATCATATGAAACATCCATGTCAACTACACCATATGAGTTTAATTATCTACAATACCTCCATATTGTTTTGAGGACAATATGTTTCCTGTCTTCTCGATCTTATCAGAATGAACACTTTCCAGTGTTTTTGTGAGCCATTTTGGTGGACCTTTCTAAGATGGTATAGGTTGCTCATCTATTTGAGATGTTGTTGAGTTCTCATCAAGCCTCATATTTTCAATCCTCTTGATCACATCATCGAACAAAAATTCAGGTTCTAATGAAGTGGCAGGAACTTCTTCATGAGGGGAAGATGGTGCTACAAAAGGAGATTCATGTAATTTACCTGATCCAGACCCTTTGTAATTGTACATATAGGTTGGTGAGTCATTGGTACTAATTGTTTATGTAATGTATATATAGGCTGGTGATCCGTTGGAACCTATTTTTGGTGTTGCGTGCATCTGAGTAAGTGCACGGATAATTGTTATAAAGACAGGGTGCATACATTTTATGTGTTGCACGCACCTGGGTAAGTGTGCACATTTCACCATGTTGTGCAGACTTGGGTAAGTGCATGGTAATGAAATGGAAGTGCATAGAGTTGATATATATGTGCTCTTGTGTGTGTGTGTGTGTGTGTGTGTTTCAAGTCGAGAGAGCTTGTGTGACTATTGAGTTGGTGAGTCGGGATGCAGATAGGCTAGTGCGCCTATCCATGTAAATATAATCATGATTATTAATACAATATTACATCGTTGTGTGCATACAGACTCAAATGAAAATAGATGGGGGACAGCTCCACCGAAAAGGGGAAAATGAGGGATATTTTAATAAAAATTCTGAAAAGTGTAGTGTGGATTTGTTTTTATCCTAAGTTCCTAAGGGTAGGGAACAAGTCACCAAGTGGATTAAAGATAATTTTAAAGGTGACAAGTGTCAAATGGAAGGCATGCAATATATATTGTTGGCCTTAGTGTATTTTGGGTATTATTGCATTATCAATTGTTCGGAGGAGGTATTCATGTTGCAGTCTCTCGTGAGCAGAGGTGGGGTTGGACTGAATGGAAAATATGATTATTATCGTATTTGCATAGAGAATATTGTAAGGAGTTGAGTGGATTTAATCAGAGTTACTATCAAGGAGACATGATGACAGACCATGAGAAGTCTCTCTAGGTGAGATATTGGTTGTTGTGAAGTGGTTTTCAGACCTATGAGAATACTGTCCAGGTGAGAGTATTGTTGAGAATTGTTCCCTGGTGTGCTGAGAATTAGTCGTAGGGATCAAAGACTTCATGTCCAGCCTATTGTTGGTAACCCTGGAAAGGGAAGTGAGCAACCAAAGTACTTTTGAGCAGAGAAGTGGAACATTTCGTTGGGTGTGACGTGTGTGGGGAATGAGGGATTGTGGGCTAGTTTCACCAGCGGGCACCTAGGAGTGAGAAATTCTGTTGAGAATCATACCTTAGTGTGTCACTAGGAACCCTTTTTTCTCTGATGTAGTTAAGCCCCAGCTTGGGGGTGACATGTTGATTAAATATTATGAGAAACAAAGTCTATGGATTGGAGGAACGTCTGAGGTATGCACACAATTGGTGACTTTCATAAAATATAAATGTTCTTTAGGTGCTTGTATTGTTTACTGTGTGCATAGTTGTATATGATTGATATCAGTTAACTCTTATATGTAGTCACATATAAGTAATTACACTATTTTGTTTAATGATGCTTGCACCTATAAGTATGGTACTTATAGACTGTATTTGTAGTTGTGTATGAGTATGTCAGTTGATGATAACCTTTAATGTTAAGTTAATCTCTTGATTTTGGTTATGATTCTTCAAAAGAGGATTGGGTAGTTGGGCATGAAGGAAAGTATCATGTGTGCACCAAGAGACTGGAATTCATGTGTGCATTCATGGAATTATATTCCACACACAAGAAAATAAAAATTTGTGTATGACACGAGGGTGGTTGTGCGTGTGATTGTACTCTGTGACCAGTATGTTGGTGCACGTAGTTAATTGAGTTACTTATGTTGCTTAAAGTTGTGTTAAGAAGAGAGTGTTGCTTCCATTGTTATAAGTTGTGAGGAACGACTCAAGCTTGGGTTGAGCACATTACTTCTAGTGATACTGTGTGGACTTTTGTTAGAGTAGAATTTGCGTAGTGAAAATTCAGTGTAACATTGCTTAGTAGTATGATGGGGATGTTACACTTTGGTTGACTCAGAGCTACAAAAGTTGAGGTTTTGTGACGTGGCCCAGCCTAGGGTGTTTGGGGACGTTACATTATGGTATCATAGCCATTGGTTCAACATTGAACTTGTATGGCTAGAGATTAGCATAAGATAGATGTGTGCACTAAGAATTGGTGTTGCGTAGTACAAAGTTTAGTTGGAGTGGAAAACCATTGGTTCACTATATAGATTGGTGATGCGCACATAGAAAGTGATGCGTGGGTGTGTTCACTAGAGTTTGGGATGTTAAAATCATCCAGGAAATCTGAATGAAGGATTTTGACAAAATGGTGCAAATTTTTCATGTAGTTGTTGCATGAAATCATCTAAAAATTCTTAATTGACTGCACATTTTGCAGAATTTTCAGCAGTTAGAGTAGGCCAGATTCAGTGCAAAAGGTTAAAATCATGGAAGATGCGTAGAGGACTTATAGTTCTAATGATGAATTCAGGGATTTGTATGTTGGTTTGGGTGTTGAGGGTGCAAAATCCAAGGAAGAGTGCATAAATTTGGTAGAAACCATAAAAGTACTACAAAAAGATGTCCAAATCTATAAATTTGATAATGAAAGGATTATAAAATCCAAGGAGCAACAAGATGACTTCAATGTCAAATTGACAAAAATATTGGATAGAATAGAAAATAAAATGGATAAGGAGACATAGTCGAGTAGGTCAAGAAGTCACGGGTCTCATGATGAGAAAATAAGAGAAGAAAGAAGTGTTGGTAAGAATTCTTTTAGGAAAGTTTGTAGTGGTTCGAGTTCATCTCTTTTCAGAAAGCATAATAGAAAGACTGGGGTGGATGAGCTACAGGGAGAAATGAATAAGATCAAGCCTCCTACCTTTGATAGTGAGCACAAAAAGG